>CAEGAF010114583.1:0-56052 GCA_903067075.1 Micropoecilia bifurca
CACCCTGGAGAGACACAGAAAAGACAGGTGAGTCACTCCATATCAGCACTCCACACTTAACAGATTATGCACACACACATTTGCTCAGTTTTACCCACCAGTAGCTCATTGCTCTGAGTAACAACCATCTTTCCTTCACAGGCAACCAACTCACTTGTCAATGAGGAGCAGCTGTGCAGAGCCCAGAACAAAAGGCTACATGCGAATTACTAAAATCCTCAATAAATACAATTAAAACTTCTTGTGTGCAAATTGTCATTTATGTGCAAATCTCTGCTTTTAAAGTGCAGTGCTAAATAAAGTGCTTGTTTAATACAGTGCAAAGTACTTTTAAAGTGTTACACAGTGACTTAAGTAAAACAGTGCCAGTATTGAAGACTTCTTCATTACACCCAGACACACGCAGACACGCTTCTTTTCATGTCAACCTGCCGTCTAGTTGGAAAACAAACCAGTTTTACCTCGACTATCAGTCGCTTAATTTCTCTTTGCACGCAAACCGCTCCAGCCACAGACTCCGTCTGATAAGCTGGAAATCCAAGGCACTGCCTGCTGCCAAGCAGACTGCTTCTGTCTACTTCATCCTAACCCACATGGCTTTATGCTCCACAGCTCTCTTTCATGCCCCTAACTCAACCCTTTCCTCACATGTTCTTTGCACTATTTTCATCTGACGATCCCCACTGTCTCATCTCCGTCAGTTAAATCCACGTTTTCCCAGTTCTAAGGATGCACGGGCCCCTCCAACGCCACTCAGAACCATGGGAATCCCGAGCTGCTCGTCAGGACTCTGCATTCCACCTTAATTGCTTACATGCTTTCGTTCGTTCCCTGTCTGAATCAGCATCAAAGATAATAACCACAAACATAGCAAATGGTGCTTTCTGCAACATGATTCCTTGACACAGAAAAATCTACTTATCCAAAAGATTTGTATAATTTCCTCTGGGTTGATCAGGACTAATTAGGAACCCCAACTTGTTTTAGCCCTTGTATGTAGAAATGGGGTCCAACCGACAACACACATGTAAAACTTGTATCATTTGCCATAGTCCTCTACGTTTGCCTCAGTCCTCACACGCACAAGGGTTAAAGAGACAATGTCATTCAAAAATCAAGAAATTAACAAGTGGACCAACAAGTAAAGAAACATGGCAGCAGAGACACACTTTACCAGTAAACAGTGACATCAGGGTTTCTGCAGGTTTCACCAACTCAAATTTAAGACTTTTGAAGACCTTTATTACAGCAAAATGTACAAAAACAAGTTGCATGTTTTATATAAAAGGGCCCAGGTTTTATGTGATCCAGTGGCAAAGATGAACAACCAAAATTATGATATTAGAAGCTAGCTGGTAAGCAAAGGTTTTTCCGCACAGCTAGCGATAGCCTCAACTCAAACTTTTACCTATACACAAAAGTAAATAGTCTTTCCATGACAAAATGTACTATCTATGATTAACTTATTCAAGGCCAACTTACATTTTTTTAAAATATACATTTAAGACAATTTTAAGGTTTCAATTTTAGCTACATGTGTTTAATACTTTTTAATGGTGCACAGCCACCCAGCTTATGGAAAAAGTCTCTCACTTCTCTGGTCATCTTTCATCTCTCTCATAGATGTACTCATCAGTTTTACTCTTTTACTCTTTCTAATCTTCGCCCCCTTCATCTCCCGCCTGTCCTGACATGCAGCCATGTGAATAAGACTGCACACACTTGTTGCCAGGATAAATATATACAAACACAACAAATGCTCAGGGAAGCCTGAGGGGCTAAACCCAAACTAAGTTCAGCGAGGCAGAAGTAAGGAAGGAATCTGCTCCCACAGGCTACTTGAAAAAGGACAACTTTCTTTAAAATGATTAAAACACCAGTCCTGCTGTAATAAGCTGCTTCTATCTCCAAACTGTCCATCCCATTAACAATTTAGTACCAGGGTGAAACAATTTAGAAAGAACCACTTCACCTGTAAGACTGATCTGTGCTTTGTAATCAGAGTTTCTGCAAACTTCAAACTTTCTAGATATCTATTTTAACATTATAACCTTATAGGACAATGTATTGTTACGACAAATGATGATCCTGTGACAGAAATTAGATAGAATAGTTAATATGGATGAGAAATTATTCTATCATTTATTGTTATCAGGGTAAAAAATATGACAAAACTATGATGTATTGTAAAAACGATCAGATTAACAATAGTTTGGCTTAAATAACATTTTATTTCCTCTGTTGGTTATGTGGCATACTCAGCAAATGAAATTATTGCACGCCTTATATAAGTAAAACTGAATGACTTAATGAAGGAGGTGTCCAAGTCGTCAGTGCTGCTATCTGGCCATTTCTAAACCCAACACACCTGAAAAAAATCTCTGAATTCACCCAAAAACATTCAATCCTTCTTTGTTTGTTTTCTCCCTGTAAGCAGAAATACATTTGCAGCAAAAAATTATATATTAGAGAAATAGTAAGTCCATTTATGCCATTCTTAATAGTTGAACATGTTGGATTTCTTTCCCTTTTGGGTTAAATTCAACCAAACTAATAGCTCTGCCTTTTTGAAATCTTTCATTTCCAACACAATTTCGCAGTACTTTTTTGTTACTAGTAAATGTTTGCTATTGAAGAAAATCGAACTTAAATGAGTTTTAACATTTTCTAAAAAGAACCTCAAAGAAAACCTTAAAAATCTGTTAGGCAATAAAACCCAATCAGTGCATATGATGATGCTGTTTCGCTGTATGATGAATTCAAATGTTTGACTGCTCCAAAGCAGTAATTTCACAGTGGTGATGTTTAGACAGGTTTAAGTCCAAAAGCAACACCACGAGGGTTATGAAAAGGTGAGAAGTCAAAACTACAACAACTCCCCAGCCAAAGTTAGGAAAACACTGTGGTTTGGTTTGGAGAGAAAAAAATGACTTCCTTAAGGCTAAACGATCCTCATCTTCCAAGTTTAAACTTGGACAAAAATCAAAACCAGAGCTAAAAGAAGCAAACACGTTTGGATTTTAAAAGCAGGTACGGGATCAACATCAACCAGCTGCTGACTAGTCCAACGAAGTATGGGTCAATTTTCCATCTGCTTGCGATTTACAAATACTCAGCAGCTTGTGTAACTTGTATTTGTGAATCAGTGCTTTAGCTAATGAACAGCAGGAGGAAGACATTAGTCACATTTAATCCTAAATCGTGATAAAGCAGCAGATTACCACGGACTGACACATTTTACAAACTTATTTTTGTTACTCATACATGTTTTCAACTCTGAGGAAAGGAGAAAACAAGAGGAGAAACAGAGCAAAGCGGGAGGGAGAGTAGGAAGTGCCACAATACCAACATTACCCCATCCCCAATGAGTAAGACTCAAACTTGTTAAGAGCTTTGGCTTTCACTTTTTTTCCTATGATGTCTTAAAAAAGTACAAATGCTCACTATCAAGACTCAAATAATGTAAAAAGCAAGAAAAGAAGCTCCCCTGTTCAAGATTCAGTCAAAGTCTGAAGGACAGTGTTCCAGCTTTAAATGAAAGTAAGAGTAAACCACTAAGATACCATGAGTGCCTTATCTCTTATGTAAACCTATTAATAGGCCTGTCACTGTAACAAATTAGCTGTGTGATAAATTATCCCACACGTTATTGTGGTAAGTGCCAATATTGTTGTTTTGAGACCATTTTAAAGTAATATAAAGGTAAGGGCATAATAATGCAAGAACACATTCTCAAAGATAGATAAACTTTAAATTCTATTGAACATTTGACAACATTTTAAATACACAAAATAAATAAAACAACAGAATCAACAAATATAATTAATTATGAAGTCTCTGTAAACAAAACTGTCCTTCAAGAAAAAAGAGCTAGCTGTGACCAAAGCACCAGACTGAAAACTTTGGTTACGCAGTCTTTGGTATAAAACAAGGGAAAAAAGAAACACAATAAATTGTGAAAATGGAAATTTTATTAACTGGCTTATTGCTTATTGCATTAATGCCTATGTATTTTTACATAAATTACCCTCATTGACCATAATAACCACCCACATTTATACTCCAGTTGCTGGTTGAAGACAGACGAGTTATTACGTCAAAAGTTAAAGTTAAAACTCATCGCCGTTTGGTGAGTGTGACAGAAAACCACTAAACCAGAGACACATCTTCTGTCGTATTTCTGTCCGTATTCCTCTGTCTTGTTCCTTTAAATGTTTCGCTTCCCTGTGATGATGTGATACAAGACGTGCTCTGCTGTTCCACCACCTGATACAGCTTATTGACCCAATCGATATGCAGCCCCGGCTTACTTCCGCACTCAGCATCACCGAGAAACCATCACATAGCGCATCGGCCTTGACACAAAGTTCATGTGTCAGAGATATAGGAGCTGACCTCCCCGCGGACAGGCCTGAACACGCAGGCAGCTGCTGTCAGAATGCCACGGCTTGGGGAATTAATAGAAACAGCAGTTCTCCAGGGACCCTGTTGGCCCAAAGTGACAGTCGGCTCTGGTCTGAGGTCATCTTAATGCACTCTGCCTCTTCCTCTCCGCATTAGCGATGGGTAACATGAAACCTGGACCATAGCGGACGTTGTTTAACTTTTTGGGTAGGCTTAGCTCAGGATGCTGGCACAGGCTGCTGGTAGCTGTGATATGCACACTTGTGGTGGCCGAGAATGTAGGAGTGCCCTATTAGGGCTTCGGATTTCATCTGATACAGTATGCTATTAAACCTGAAGGAGCGGCCCACCCAGGAAAACCAGGTTTTATAGACCCGAGCTAAGGTTTGGACTTTTTTTTTTTTTTACAATAATTAAAATAATTACAAGGAGACCTAAAAAGAAACACAAATCCTTGAGAAGATGTAGTTTAGAGTCAAAGCTTGACTTTCTCGTTTTGATTAGCTGCAGTTCAACTTAATATTTCAACACTGCTTGAAACAAAGTTTGAGATTACATTAATGCACAAGATATATAGTCATTTTGTGTTTATGGGTGTCTCATTTTAAAGCAAAAATATAAAATGAGTTTTGTATAAGTCTTTTCTAACTGTTTAATACTGCCTTCGTAAACATAAGCAAAGCGGTAAAACCTGTATCGTAGGATGCTTTTAGAAGCGTCTTTACGGGCTTCAGTCAGCTTATAAGGGTGGTGAAAGTCTCTAAATTTGCTCAGCATTATTACAGAGAAAGGCCTGGTTATGCCTTTCTCTGTAACTTTCTGCGCATCACTAGGGCCCTTCTCAGCCTTCATCTATAGATCCCTTTACTGCATTTGGTGTCACACAAAATGAAACAGTTATACCAAACTTTAAAGGGGCAGGGGGGCAGTTTTAGCAAAACATACACTTATATAATGTTTTCTGGCATTAGGACGTCTTGAGCCTGAAAGAAGCTCTGCTTTTTTCAACACTGTGAACAAAATGGAAACTGAAATGAATAAGACTTTTGCTTTGGCCTCAATTTGTAATTTCCTTTTAACTCATGTGGTGCGACCTTCAACTTTGATTTTTTATTAGAATTATTAACTTGTTGCTCATCCAATTGCAACTACAGGTGAGCAACATCACATTGCTGGTAGTATACTGAATGCAATCTAATAATTTGTCATCCTGTAGCAGTAACAATAAATTAACTGATGATATCTGCAAACCCGAAACACTAATATTATAGTATGAATAGTTGATTTCCTTGGGCACGCACTGCTCCAGGAAAAAAACAAAAACACCAATGAACACCATTATTGTGTACTGTTTGCTCAGTCGCAGTACTTAACATAATTGGTGAAGTAAATTAATGGGGAAGTTTTAATTGGAGTGTGCACTGTCTGCAGCGGTGATTATAGCAACAAAAAAAAACTATGCTGAGTTATGTTTGTTATTATAACTTACATTGTAATTGCAAAAAAAGGAAAAAAAAGCATTTACCCCAATCCGTGTGGCCCATGTAACTAAACTAAAACAGTCTGATTTTGAAAACTATATATTATTTGTACATGTTGGCATGCTTCTAGGAGAAAATGTGTCATGCTTTGCATAACTCTGTGCGATAATATATAGCTGTGGCAGCCTTTCTGTGGAGGGGGATTTATAACCTGTTACTGAACCACCAGCAGCAGTAATTTGACTTCACCTATTATTTATTATAAATGATGTATTGACAGACAAATAGCTGCAGGGAGACGCTGAAAGGAGAGAAGATAAAACCATCTCCACAGACTCGCCTACGCACTAGCAGCGCTAGAAAGCGTCCCAGATTAAGGCCAAGTTATATAACTTGGACTACATCAGTGCTTTTGCATTGCATGTGTCCTATTGGCCGGTTATGCACACACCAAAAACGTGTTTGGGCAACACGATTCATGTCATAAGGTAAAACTGGGATCAGTTTCAGTTTAATGAAGGCACACTGTGCATATGACTGCATTACACTGATACAGGATATTTAGGCTCTGATCTGTTAACACAGAGCCCTGTTAGCTCCTCTGCAGCCTCCATGTTGATGTTTATTAAACGCAGAGGAAGCAAAAGAATTTGAAATATTGACTCGATACAGGAGCTGGAGAGGCTCAACTTCTCTCACAAGAAGTGACGTTCAAAGTGGAACAGTTCGCTTAGACTGAAGAGAAAAGCCTTCGTTTTCTGTTACGAACCTGTTGTTAAATGTCGAAAGCCGACTTGCTAACTTTACGGTCAACGTCCCCCCATCTCCTCAACTCCCCCCTCTTACCTCGGTATGGTGATGCATTTCGTGTTGATATTCTGCGTGGTGATGGCTTTCTCCAACTCGTCCAGCTGCCCCGTCTTCTTCAGCTTCTTCACAAGACTTTTAACCGCTTTCTCGCACCATTTCTCCTCCTGGCCGTTTTGCTCTCCCTTCTTCCAGCCCAGAAGTCTTTTGACGATGGGGGGAGTGAAAGGCAAAATTGACATCTTTCAGAGTTCAGTCAAGTCCGTCCAGTGTCGGGGAAGTCCGCCGGTTTGGACCCAAAACCACCTTGGCCCTACAACGGTCCAAACAGCGAAGGTTTAATGCGTTGCTTTAGCAAGAAAAAGAAAAGTAAAGCAGGTTTACTTTATGAAGCGAAGCTGTAGGGCATCTCTGAGTTAAAACTCCCCCGGCTGCAGCACACTCTTTCGCCCAGTATCGAGCTAAACAGCCGACTGTGCACCCGTGGTCTGTTGCACCCTGGACTTTACTGCTACTCCGCCAGAAAAAGTAGTCCGTCTGGACTCGCTCGACACTGCGCTTCTGGAACAAATACGAACTGAACGCGCATCTAAACTACATCTGCGAGTCGAGTGCCAAAAACGAAAGCTGTATTGCCGACACTACCTCGTCTCTGGGAATTTAAATCTGCTGACGGCAAAGTTTTGTGAAGTTCAGAAGCCTCCGCGGGTTGTCGTGGTCGCTCGACTGAAAGTCTGCATCAAATGCAAATGCGGGAGCTGCTGCTGAGACTCTCCATTCAGACTTCAGACTGCAGACCTGTGGTAGCCCAGTCTGAACAGCAGCTGGCCAAATGGGCTGTGCTGATGTTGCACAATCCTTTCCTTTTCTTCTCATGCTGATGAACGTCCATGTGGCTGACTAAATATGCGGTCACAATCACTCACAGCTAGACCGCTTGAATCACTTATATAACACTGAGTAAGGTGTTTACTTTATTGCTCCAAAAAGCGTGGACACACAGTTCTCTTGGATGCCGGTTTTCTTTTTCGAGACAATAGGCGAAATGAGGGCCAGAAGTCGAAAACCAGAATTTAGACATTCACCCTCTTGGTGTTGCATTATAATACACCCAATTAACTGTGTTTATTGTATAAACACACACCTGAGCACAGAACTTTCCAAGAATATTTCTTTCCCTGATTGTTTGTCTCCATGTGAGTGAAAAGCAGCACAGATGCAGGTTGATAGAAGTCGTTGCACACACAAGGCAGAAGATGACACGCTAACTTGCCTCGGCTTGTCGGGTGTACAAACAGAGACTCTTCTGCCTCGACAAGGTGCCAATTTAGTTTATAGTTTGGTTCAGCCTCTAAATTACAGAAACACACACACACACACACACACACACACACACACACACACACACACACACGCTCTCATGTGCATAAGTACACCCCCCCTCCTCCTCCTGCAAGCACTCTTGCAGATGTGGTGTCAAGAAGTCAAGTGCCAGATGTACAATAGAGCGCAGCAGCAATGGGCTCACCATGCACAGAGAGAGTGATAGTAGTGGGATGGTGCTTTAGTTCATCAGCCTTCAAAAAGCTACTCTTTGCTGCAAACGTGGGAGGAATCGTATTAGCGAGCTTTTGAAAGAGTTGTAAAAGATGTTGTGATAGTGCAGCTCGCTCTCTGTGTGCACCTCTTTGAGGCTAATGAAACACGGCAGACTCACAAAGGGTCCAAGTGATCGTCAGATATCTGGCAAACCTTCCAGGTTAACCCAGAATAGCAGTGCAGGTCTGCGGCTTTGGTATGCGCTTGTGTCCAGCAGTCACCCCTTCTCCACTGCATACAGAGTGTAATTTGTGCTAAAAATATTTCAGGGCCACCAGGAAAGACGCCTCTCCTTTCATCTATTTCGGTAACCTAGCAGTGTGTATTTTCACAATGAATCCCGAGGTTTATGTTTGAAATCTTTTGACATTTTGAACATTCTACATGCAACACAGAACACATTTGTTTTCGCTCGACGGCTTCTGTGCCACGAATAGTTTGAATTTATCACCAGACCCTCATCCATACAAACAGTCTAGTCTCCAGCTGTAAAACTCTGTCTCTCTGGGGTCAGTGGTGTGTCAGCAGGTTGGAGGAGAAGGACTGCGGAGCGTGCTGCCATGTGTCACACATGCTAAGGCCCCGCGGCCTTCTGGACACCTGTTTACACCCCAGGGGGACCCGACCAGCCAGGACAGCTGGTTTGTTTGGGAGAAGTGCGGAGCGAGGCAGGGCGGATGTAGGGGTGCGGGGCAGGGGGAAGGGATTACATATGTGCTGTAGTAGGGATGGCGGGGTGGGTGGGTTGGTGTTTGGGTGGTAGGACAGAGTTTAAGGGGGATTCTAGTGGAGGGAGGGGGCAGCAGTGAGAAGAATTACAGAGCACAAAAGACACGTCAGCAGTGCTGAATGGGCAGTGACCACGCACGATCCGGTGGATGATAGTGACATTATGCCGCCCTGAACCTCAGGGGACTCTGTGAGTGTGTGTGTGTGTGTGTGTGTGTGTGTGTGTGTGTGTGTGTGTGTGTGTGTGTGTGTGTGTGTGTGTGTGTGTGTGTCATGTCAGCTGGTGTCCCAGTGGAAAAGGAGCATTCCAAAGAACAGAATCAGGTCTTTGGATGACACTGAAAAGAAAGTAGAAAGTAGATGGCTGGTGTTGGACAAAATAAAATAAAATAAAAAAAATCATGAAGAAAATCAAAGTTTTTCAATGTAAAGTTTACTAGAACTGTGAAAAACTATCCAGACAATAAAATCTTTAAATAACAGGCACAGCATTTGGCACTGATTTAATATTTGCAAATGTAAATAAAAATTTTAAATTGACACAAATATAATCTCTGACATGGTCCAAATGTTACACTGGTTGAAAATGCAAATTAATACCTGCATTTGTGTTAAAGCTGCTAATGTGAATTTATCTTTTATTACAGGATCCAACAGATTAAACAACACAACAACATTGGATAATCGATTTAACAGAACTGGTTTTGGAAGGTTTAACATATTAGTAACACTTATAAACATTTTATTGGGGAGGGGACACATTTAATTGACAGGTTTGATGCCAGCTTGAGTACAAACCTCACTTTTTTACTCAAGCTAGAGTCTAAAATTCAACCTGCACCAGTTCCTAACTTGTCAGATTGCTGTGGATGTAATTATGTACATACTTTTGTTTATGTGTATTTTAACTCCTGCTTCTGTCAGCATGTAAAAGTGTTTTCACAGAGCTGCTTAAATAACAGGACGCAGTGTTTTCTTGCTGAGACAGCCATCAATCGCTCAACAGCTCGTGAAAGCTCCTCCAGCAATGTTGGAGTACACAGTGTACTACAGGCTCAACATCATAACCATCCTTCACACACACACACACACACACACACACACACACACACACACACACACACACACACACACACACACACACACACACTCCTGCACATACAGCCCCTCCTCTTTCACTTTGAATCTGTACAGTTTTTCTTCTTTTATCTATCTTTTAAATGTCTTTGCAGTCCTTTCCCAAACACATTTCCCCCAAATTTCTTATTGTTCCTGGTAAAGAGTTAGCGATAATCCACTTGAGCAGAGGAAACTGCTCTTGGTTCATGTCGTCAGCGGCAACCCTTTTGAAACTTCAAGCCGTTGCACAACTCTTTGCGCTATGAATAACAGGAAGACAGCAATTTTTCTTCTGAGTTTAATTGCCTGTCACCCAGCTAGATCAACAGAGGCAACCTGCACCAGTGCAAGGCACATGAATAGGAACTCTGCTAAAAATCACACACCGTCCTGCACATGTTCAAAAATCCTCGTCTCTGTTTTTTAATCCTCCACAACGCTTTTGTCCTGCTTCACGAGAGCCAAGGAGGAGACAGATAAGGCACAACGCATGCAGCCGGACCTGAATCACAGCCAGCGCACAGAAAACCCAGTGCATACTTTTCCAAGAGATGTTACTGAAAGGCTTGCACAGCAAAGATTTTGAGGACATCCTGCAGTGAAGTAACTATTTTAGTCACCACACCAGCATCCAAAGCAAGACAGTTGTTGAATCTTTTTTTTTACAACAGCAACAAAAACCCCTTCCATATTTGCCAATGTCAACGCCAAAGGAGCTGCAGCAATTTCAAACATGTATGGGTTGTGTTTTACAGGTGAAAGAACTCCTGTTTTATTCTCATGTCTGGACAAAAGAAGCTATGTAAAAAAACAACACTAAAATAACACTGTGGAGTGCAATGTGGAGTGACAGCGTCATACTCTCTCTCTCTCGCTCTCTCTTCAGAAGGGACTGGTATTTTCTTTTGTTTTTATCAGAGTGAATGAAGTTATGAAGAAATGTCGGTTCAATCTTGCAGATTTGAAAACTTCAAGTGTGCAAAAAAGAAAACGTCAAGTCAGGTCATGGGACAAATTTGTAAATTCAATCAAAAAAATGACTTAGAGCATTAGTTTAAGACTGTCCACAATTTGCAAATGAAGTTTTGATTTTGCACTTTTAATTTTACTCCCAACAGATGCATTAGTTTTACAGTGGGGATATTATAACCTTAACTACCACCTCGAAAATGCTTATCCAGAAATATTTTAAAGATAAATGTCACACTTCAAGATGGAAAATGTAATAAATGTCTAGTCATGATGGTTCAAGTCTTTTTGGAGAGTTTTTTCTATTATAGTCAAAGCTTTGAGACAGTAAAAACTGCAACCACAATGTTGCCTAAGGTGTAAATATAGTACAAGTACAAACTTAACTTTTCAAGAAGATTCCAATGAATCATTGACTTTCTTTAGATAAACATATTTAAGCTTGAGAGGGGAGGAACATCTCTCATCTCCAGACAACCAAGCAGCTAAAGGACTTGCCCTTGCCTAAAACACGTCTCCGTTGTTGCCAACTGCTGAAGAAAGTGCTCAAAAATTATTCTTTTTGACTCGTCAAGCTCATTGGGAAAATGAGTTAGACCAGAACCGGAAGAACAAGTATTATTAAACTGATGTAAAAGTTAGCAAAGTGTATTTGTTCCCCCTTCCAGCACACAATGATGCACTACTTTATGTGGATCTATGACATAAATCCCAGACAATATAAATCAATCAAAATTCCAAGTGTTTTTGGTGAGACAAAAAAACAGAAAATTATAATACTTACTTTCATTCAATCTGAATTTGACTGTAAAACTGTAAGCAGGAGCAGCAATAACAATATTGTCAGAGATGCTGGTTAGAAATTATGATCATGAGGCTGCAGTAAAACAATTTTTATTATTCAAATTTCTATTTATTTGTTTATATAACAGCCTTTGAATTCAATCATGGTCTGTGTCTGCTTAGGCTGGACATTTTCAAATGTAAATGTTTATATGCACCCAGCCCCACCCCAAAATTAAAACCGGGATGAAGTGACCGTAAACAGAGAGGACAAAGCAAAAGAAGGAAACAACCTAATGAAAAAGGCAACTCAAATCGCCTTTTAGCTGCCATAGTTCCCAGAGATTTCCCTTTTGAAGAAGAAGAAACAGGAGAAGAAGAAGTAGCTGTTAAAATGGTACAAAACAACAGAGTCGTGTGTTTGTTGCTCATCAGCAATGTGTGACTCTGCTGATGCCACTTCTCCCTAAGACAGCATGAGCTGAAATCATTCTAAACACATGACTCATGCCTCAGGCAGGTGTTTCCTTTCCCCTTATATGGTCAAAGTGAACTTGGTCTCTTCATCTGAAAAAAAAAACCTCTTGGTTTATCCCACCTCCAAGGTGTTGACTCACCACATAAGAAGATAATCCCAGTGATAACCTCTTGTTCCTGCTATGACTGATTAGAAAAACCCAGGATTGTCTGACAGCCCACTCTGAGGAATGATCCACCTCTGAGTCACTGTAAATGACGGCTGGTCAAATCCTGAGAGAGCAGAGTTCCCTGCTGAAGGCATAACAGTCAGCATCATCTGAAAACTCTTGCACCAAGAATATTGTTACAGTTTCTGACATTATTATTATTATTATTAGTATTATTATTATAGCTCAATAGATGGAAGAAATAAATTAAAAAAAACATGTTGTGTGATCTTTTTTAAAAAACAATACAATTCTACCTTTACACTGATAGCACTGATTTTAAATTTGAATGAATGATTCATTCTAGAGGGGCTGAATAATCCAAAAACATGACTATTAGGTCAAGTGGTCTCTCATAAGTTTAAGTGTGTGTGTGCATGGTTGTTTGTTCTGTGTGTGTCTGTGATAGACTGCCAACCTGTCCAGGGTGCATCTCGCCTCCTGCCCAATGACAGCTGGAAATAAGCACCACCCTCTCACAACCCTGCAATGATAAGCGGATATAGACAATGGATGGATGGATTGAACTGAGTAGGTGGTGGAGACATTGGAGTCTTAGGGGACTGAAGACAGCTTCACAAAGAAATAGTTGCCTGTTATCTTCGTTTCCAACTGTAGGTGATTTGCCACACCGCTGCACACCTCAGATAAATCAAACAGTACTGAGAGAACATTTGATTGTCCCCAGGTTAATGCGGTTGAAGGTCAAAACCAACTACATTTGTTTGCTTGCTTGCTGCCAGCCTAACACATTTGTGCGGTATTATGCAATATTTCCTCAGGCTCAAGAGTTTAAGACAGGAGGGAATCCATCGCTGTGGCTGAGCTTCCTAAAATCAACCACAGCAATGCAACAAGACTTTCAGATATCAATTTTTGAAGCCTCATACAATGTGGACAAGACCCCAGTTGACTGGGAAAAATCCACTAGCGCTCTCTGGCAATGGATGATCACTTTGCTCCCTCCTTTTCTCCAGGCAGCGCCATTGTAGGAACCACCAAGAACAATTAGCAGAGGGAAGCATGAAATGCTCTAAAGCTTCCTGGTAGTCGGCTATGTTTACATTGGACTTCATTGTAAAGTCCAATGTAAACAGACTTTACATTGGACTACAGTGTAATGTCGATCTTAGTCGACACTGTGGACTAAGATGAAGAAAGGATACGATTCCTCAAATAATCAGTGACCGTAGAAACACTGGACCTCAGTCAGCTAGGGTTCTGTGCCCCTCCGGTTTTCTTCCCGTTTCACACACCTACAACTTGTAACAAAGCCTACAGAGACGTTGATTTAAGAAAACAACAAAAACCTAAGATGACTTATTATAATAAAGAAATAAACTGTTTAGAGTTATGAGCTGTGTAATCAGTAAAATCAGTGTGTCAGTATATCAAATAGGATAAGGGACTAGAGGCCTCTCTCCTTCTCTCTCTCTAACTTCATACTATTCTTTATTTAATTCTTTTGGGAGGATCTTGGGAATATTGACCAGTTGCTCAAAGTCTGGCTCACTGTCACCACCACGCAGCAAAACTGGCATCAAAAAAAATGCTGTCAGAATATTGGACTTTGATTTCCAAATGCAAAATTTATTTATGTCTGACAAAATCACTGGTGGCTCACAGACCAGGCCTTTTTCTCATTGGCAAGACGCCCCTTTTAAACAAAACACACATCGACTGCACCCTCTAGAGAACATATTACTGTATTACAACTTTTTGCAAAGTTACATTTACAACAGGGCTGCACAGTGGCACAGTTGGTAGAGCTGTTGCCTTGCAGCAAGAAGGTTCTGGGTTTGATTCCCAGACCTGGTCTCTCTGCATGGAGTTTGCATGTTTTCCTTGGGTTTTCCCTGGGTACTCTTTCTTCCCACAGTCCCAAAACATGACTGTCAGGTTAATTGGTCTGTCTAAATTGTCCCTATGTGTGTGTGTGTGTGTGTGTGTGTGTGTGTGTGTGTGTGTGTGTGTGTGTGTGTGTGTGTGTGTGTGTGTGTGTGCCTGGTTGTTTGTCTTGTCTGTCTCTGTGTTGCCCTGCGACAGACTGGTGACCTGTCCAGGGTGACCCCGCCTCTCGCCTGGAACGTTAGCTGGAGATAGACACCAGCAACCCTCCTGACCCCACCAAAGGACAAGGCTGTAAGGAAAATGGATGGACATTTAAAACCAGTTTAAATGTTTGTTTTTTTTTCCATTTGTGCATTTTGTTGATTTTATTTGTGGTGACTCAGTTTGTTCTCACATGTTTTGTTAAACCTGTATTAAAAAAACATCACTTGATGGTTTTCTGAAGATCTTCCAGTAAAGAATGGCTACATTTACAGTATTCATCCTACTTGTTTATCAGTTTCTCAATATTATAAAGTATGGCTGATATTACATAGAAAAGTTTTCCATTTTTTTAAGGAATTGTCCCGACATGTTGTGTAGTGCGAGCTTAAAACTTAAAGAACTTGAACCAGTGGTGTCAGGTGATATATCAGTCCTAAATCTACCGCAGATAAACAATGTTTTAAAGAAATGTCTTACAATTATGTTTCTCATCACAACAAAAAAAAACGAACATTGCTCATAAAAAATTGTCAGGCCTTGACCAAAAATCTACTGAAGCCCCTTCCAGTCTCTCAGAGTCTTTGTCAGAGACCTTCATTAAGATCTGTCACAATGATCACAAAGACTATGGGTTTTCAGAAAAGACATAAAAAATGTAAAGCAGAAAGGGTAAGAGTTGCGCTCATTATGGCATTAAAATATTTAAGTTCTTTTTTTCTGTAATGAGGGAAATAAACCACAACAAATCCCCATGATCTTCTGGGTTACCAGTCGTCCCCTTAATCATATCTGAAATCTCCTTATGATCCCATCTGCCAGACCTCAAGGTTTTCAAAATAATACCATTGATAAGAAGTAGAAAATCTGGGTATTTTAATGGTAATTGCACAATTCATCATCTGCAACACTAACAACAGTGAGTCATTTGCATTTCTGAGACAACAAATCCACTAAAACGGCATTGAAGACTGTGCGTTGGTCACAGACCATTGCCCTTCTTGTGGTAGACGTAATTTCTCATCGTTCCAAAGCTGATTCACATTCACCCTTTGACATATAATGTCCCTGGGCTACCAGAGGGAAAGTAGTATCCCGTTTCACAGAAAACTAAATCCTGTGCTATACCTCGCCACATTTTCTAAACTTTAAACCGTTTTTGTTTCTCACGATCATTCGGTTTGAACCGTCTGACATGGTCTTGCAGCATTGCACACTTTTCTCTGTCTGGATTGTGCTTTTTAAAACATTTTTAGAAAGCAAATACTTTGACAAAGACATAGCTATCTTCTCTTGCAGCAAGCAAGTGAGACAGATTCAAATGAGCGAACTTTAAGAGTTGGAAACAGCGAGGTCAACTTGGGGACAGAAACAAGACACTTTGATTACCGTGGCTGTGACAGACTTTCAGGCATCTGAAGGAGAGGAGCGGTGAGCCTTAATACCCACCTGGGGATTACAGAACAAGCTTCAGGTGTGACAGGTCCAAGGAGACGACCCCACCCATGGAGGAGAGCCTCTGCAGAGAGAAGGGCGAGGCACAGACAAGACAGAATACAAAGCAAACTACACACTCTTTCGGATTATGACACCATGATGACCGATTTTTATTCTTTTTTTTTAATTTGTAATTAGAAGGCATCAGATTGTTATTCGAACTGTATATGTCAAGGAGTCTATTATGCCAAGCTCTCTAACAAGATGCTGAGGGTCTTTTGACAAAAAACAGATTCGCACTAAAATTGATTAATTTTTTTATCGCTACATTTTTTCCCCACACTACATACATTTCTTTTAACAAATATATTTTTAAAGTGAGATTTTGCTGCAGCAGTGAAATTTTTGTTTGTTTTAAAATACATTTTCACTTAAAATAAATTTAAAAGGAGAGGTATTTGATTTTAGATATGTGTCCACATTGTATGCACTACAATAAATAAATTAGCAGTGTAAAGAATGTACAATTATTTTGTATAGAAGTTTTTTTTGTCTCTGTAAGCCTTCAAGCTGTTTTAATGACAACAGATCCATTTAAGATGGACACGTTTGGTTAACAGGATGTCGTTTTAAGCTTTTTATCTGGAAAGCTTTGTCATGTAGCTCATCACTTCTCAACACTTCTCAAACTCCCTCTCCAGACTTGAATAAATAAAATCCCACCCTGTGGCACAAGAGGGCAGCACAAACTACGGAATTGACAAGAAAGAAAATTGACACTCCAGTGACAAGAAATCCTTTATAATTTTATTTTTGCTTAAAGATAGAAGCTGGAAAAATTAATTATCTTTGTTTATAAAAGCCATAACTCATACAAGTCTTTCTGAATTTATCAAATGTGACGGTGGAGTTTCTGCGTAAGCGCATATTTTTCTGCAAAGTCTAATTTTTGTATGCGTCCTTGTTGGTTTGTATTATCATATTACCAATCTCCACTGAATAATGTGTTTCTACAGAAGAAAGAAGGGTAAAGCAGCAGCAGCAGAGGGCCTGAATGTATGTCCCTCCCATCCTTTGGAGCCAGACAGTCTGCCTGCTGGTCTGTCCATCTATCCGTCCATGTCTTTCTATTCAATAATGTAAAGCAGAAGGAAAAGTTAGATGCTTTATTTGAGCCACAATGCGATTTCCAATGTTCAGATTACTGTGGGTGTGTTAACCTAACAGCTTCTTGTGTCTGAATTCCTGTTATTTCTGCTTGCATGACGCCAACATGTCATAAGATTGGTGTTTAGATTAGGTAAGTGTATGCAGCGCTATCGCATCACCTCTTTTTTTTCTTTTAGACGTGTATGGACTTTTTTTCAGACATGAGTGGGTATTTTCATATGTGACTAACTCGCAGTTCAGATGGATTTTAGTTAAAAAGACCACGACTTTACAATACATGGGTGCAGTTACAGACTAGAGAAATCATCCCATTGTCCACAGTGCTTGTTTCCTGGAATATTTAGTTCTGTGTGCATTGTATTTTGTTGGTATTGTTTTACTTATCTTGATAATGCTTGCTTGAATTCACTTTTTTTGTTTTACCAAAACTGAGTTCTTCAGAAGACTAAGACCTCCATCTGAAGAATAGATAATGAGTTTCAGATATAATGTGAACAATTTCTGCCAATAAAACACATTTCAATTAAGTTATTTAAAAAATAATATAACTTTTGGTCTTTAACTTATTTGGAAAAACACAAAAAATTCTCTCTTTCAGTCAGAATTATTTTCACTTTAACCACTTTTTGTCAAGTGTTCAGGATATTTTAAGTAAAGTCAATAACTGTACCAATTCTTTAAAAAAAATAATTATAGGGCTATGTCAGACCATTTCAGACCTGTTGTGCAAAAAGGCGTGTTTATCTCCCTAGATCTAGGGAGGGAGATCTAGGCAGGATTCATATTTCAAATTACACACAAAAACTGAAATAATATCTGTCATATGGACAACATTGTTTCATTCTTTAGGTGTAATGTAAACCCTTTTATATGGTTTGCAGGTTGTGTATTTTAAAAACCTGGCAAAGTGTCGAGGTTGTCTAGGTTTTCTGGAATTTCCAGGGAAGCAGAATTAAAAAGCACGAAAAACAAGACAGAGCAAAGAGCACAGTAGTGGAGAGGCAGTGGGAGGAAGAGAGAGGGGAGGCCCTAAGGTGAAAGTAAAGGCCGACAGCAGCACTGCAGGGCCTGCACTAACAACATCTTCTGCTATCTTCAGAACATCAGCAGACGTGATAATGTTCCCTTCGGGGCTCAGGCTGGTACCTGCAACATCACCACACTGACAAGCCGTCACATTTTTCTCACCTCAGTCCCAGTTCGACTGACAGGGAGAAGAAAATGAAAACAAACTCCCCATTAATTCACTTTGACAGCACAAAGTCGAACTCAGATCCAGCAGTTTCGTCCTCGCTGCTGCTGTTCAACAGCCATACACAATTGAAAAAAACCCAACTATCTGGTTACTGCTGCAGAAAAACAAGTGAGTTTTGTTGTCACTTAACAAAACGATAAAGGAGGGGAAAATCAGAGGTATCAGGGACGATACCTCTCGGCTCCACCCTTTTATTTTTTATTTTTAACACCTTATACCAGAGACAAAAAGGCGTGGGATGAGAAACGACTCTGTGCTTCAAACTGGTAAAAGATGAGGTTGGACAATGAGGCTTTGTGGCCTCAGCCAGCCGCCAAAGTTCAATAAAGTGCTTTGATATGAGGAATAATGTCTGCGTGTGTAAAAGAGAGAAAGAAAAGAAGAAAGGAAAAAAAGATGAAAGAGTCACGTTTAATGTCTCCAATAGTTTGGGGTTTTCTAATGATAGCCTGCACGTTTTATGTCAAGGGGTTGTTTAATCATGTCGCCAAATAAAGTCGCAGGGATCAAACATGTGGTCTTTTTTTACAGCAAAGAAAGAAGTTGTTCTCACTTGGCAATTGTCTTTTCATTGTGCGATTGAATTTTGAAGCGGTTTTCATGCAAATGTGGATGGATTTCCCCATCAACGTCTGGAAATATGCAAAACGTGAAATCCTCCACTTCTTTATGTGTGACAAAGCTATTACCGCAGTACTTTGAATCCATTCTGGTTGATCAACAGTTGTCCAAGCAGAGGGAACAAAAATTGTTTAATAAAATGCCAAAATGGAAAAGAATCAGAAACGCTTTGAGATGTTTAGAGAGCTATTGTTGCCTGATAATCTGGGAAGAATTGCAAGACTATCTCCAAGATACTGTATGTGGTCCAGTCTCCTACAGAGACAAAGCTTGCTCACAACTCTCAAACATTTCAACCTGGGTTCTTATTCTGCCGATATAATCTTTCTCTTTGCCAAAGTTGGTGTTCTCTCTTCTGACCACAGATGACCTGCGAAACTGTAAGAAACAAAACAAGTGAAAAAGAAAAAAGAGCTTAATCTTAGATCTTAATCTACAGACCTCAGTTGGATTGTCAAAAGTCAAAGTTAATGACCGCATTGTTCAAAGATTTGCCATGAAAAGGCCTCTTCTATATAATAGGGCAGCACAACTTAAGTTTACAACGCAGGGAATCATTTGTGGAAAAAGCATCTATGCAGAAACGAACACCTGAAAAGCATAATATTTTAAAGCAGAGCCGACCACAATCAGCCCACAATGATGTGAAAACCTGATAAACTCAGATAAAAGTCTAGAAGTTGCTTCTGAGGTTTACCCATGACTGCATGCACAGCCAAATGCTCTATTTGATTACACTGTGGGTATTTGTTGCATATAAGGAAATTATGAATCGTGCTTGAAGTTTTAAGGAGAAAAAAATGTCGACATACTGTTTTCCTTTTTTCCCTTAAGGGAGACCTTTTTAGCAAAAATCTCTTTTTGTCCGTTTTCGTCTTTCCATTTGGGTCTCATTTGGGTTTCCAGAAACAAACTAAGTGCTTAAAAAACACAACAACAAAGGCGTGTTCTGGCAATAATTTATTGTTTTTTTGGTGTCTTGAAAACTGCTGCCGCTGAGTCAAATATGTACGGTCAAGTATATATGTTCCGGGCAAGAGTCAGGATCACCCCGGACAGGTCGCCAGTCTGTCGTAGGGCAACAAAGAGACAAACAACCATGCACACACCTAGGAACAATTTGGAGAGGCCAATTAACCTGAGAGTCATGTTTTTGGAAACCAGAGTTGCCAAAGGAACATGAAAATTCCATGCAGAAAGACCCGGACCAGGAATCGAACCCAGAACCTTCTTGCGTCAAGGCAACAGCTCTACCAACTGTGCCACTGTGCAGCCATGCACTAAAATATTATTGTGAGAGGAGCTTAAATGGGCAGAACTGAGGAGACTGATATTATCTGGGAATGATTTTGTGCAAAAAAAATGCAATGCACATATTTTGTGCAACTCATGGACCTATCCTAACTTGTTCAAGGAAGCATAATAGGTCTCCTTGCAGTCAAGCATCTTGTGGGGAAAATGAATTTATCACCATGGAAAATGTGTCTCTTCCAGTCTAATTGCCATGTGATAAACCTCTAGACAGAAATGACTGAGACGCAGCAAAAACAAGCTAATTGCTGTTGAGTCATTCACACCGCACTATAACACTTGACATTTTCCCCTTTTTTCTCTTGCCAGACAAATATGAAGGCTGTGGCTTAATCTGGGATGTTTTTTGTGTAAAAACAGTTAAAATAAAAGAAAAAGAAAACAATTCCTGGAGAATGGGGAACAGTTTGGCACTGTCTGACCATGTAGTTTACACAAACTAGAAAACACGACAGTGAAGGAGAAAATGCAGGTACTTTCAAATATTTTAGCACTCTGTGTTGCATCTACACTTGCAAAGATATGATATGAGTACCCCCTCAAGTTTTTAGTTATTTAATTTTGTTTGTCAGGTCAACAAAATATAAGCATTTCATACAATTATGAAATGAAAGGAAAGGTTTCTGCTTCTTGTTAACAATCTCGCCCTTCTGTAGTTTGGCTCCTGGATGTCCAGTGTTTGTCTCTGGCTCCTGTCAGTCTGCTTCCATGCTCTGCCTTATCTATATTTTCTCCTCTTAAGTCATTTGTTTTAATTAAACTTCTTCATTTTTCGCCACAGTGTTTGTCTGCGTTTGGGTTCTTATTGCATGACAGACCCGTCTATCAGCTTCACTCATTCACAGACTGAAAGTTTTGCCCATTCTGCTTTGCTAAATAGCTAAAGCTCAGTCAGACTGAATGGACAACATGAAGACTTTTGAATCTGTGCTTTGACTAGGCCATATTCAGATTTAAACAACTCCAGGGTCGTTCTGGCTGTGTAGTTTAGGTCATTTTCCTGCTGGAAGGTAAACCTCCACCCAAGTCTCAGATTTTTTCCCGCCTCTGATGCTTTTTCTTGCAGTACTAACCTGAGTAGCTGCATCTGTCAGTTCTTGCTGAAGACAAACATTCCCACAGGATGATGCCACCACTGCCTTCTGAGAACTTCAAGGAGCTTTTTCAACAACAGCTTTCTTCTGGTCACACTTCCATAGCATCCAGATTTGAGGAGTACAATACTGAAACATGTCCTGGTTTCAAATTCTCCCACCTGAGCTGTGGATCTGTGCAGCTCCTCCACCCAGAGCTTTTTGACTGTATATTCCTGTGGAGAAAAAATAGGCACAAATACTTTGCAAGGCCTTCATATGCAGCTGATGAAATGTTTAGTCTAGTTTATCCATCGTTCTCACAGAGGATCAGGACTGATTCGGAGGTTAAACAAAAGCTTAGAGTTCACATGTTCTGTTTGTTCTACCAGGATATTTTTAAATAGGTGTAGCTACAGTTTTTGTAAACCACTGAAATGTATACAACATACAGCGGTTAAATAGCGGTTCAGCAGTGGTCCGTGTAAATATCAAGCCTGGTTATGCTGGCGCAGAGCCCTGCCACCCAGACAATAGCTGCAGCTTTTTTTTTTCCAGAAACACAGAGAATGTTTGAGTTTTTATTTTATTTTCTTTTTCACAGACATCTAAATGCCATTTATTTGACAAAGAACAATTCTACTCCTCAGACCACACAATCAAGTTTCAAGCTGGCAGCCCCTCCCGTGTTCAATTTGTTATTGTTTACAGATAAAAGGCTTCCTTTTCTCAAACTCCGATTTACCCAGAAAATACCACCACGAGCAATCACAACCTAACCGACTCATGACTTGACTTTTCTCCTCTCAGAGGCTGAGATGTTTTCCATATTGTGGGACTCCAAATGGATGCAGGAAATGCTGTCACTCCGCTCCGCTTTCCAAACTTCCAGAATGAGGTTTTGGCTCTGGTGGATGCCACTGCGGTCGATCCCAGATCCCAGAGCGGTACTGACCCTGCTCGGGTTTCCTCTTGCTGGGGGATGGTTCAGGAGTGTCCGCCCCCCCGTCTTGGTTCTCCAGCCTCAGATGTACGCTCAGTTTGTCGTCCTGTCAACTCGGTTAAGAGAAAAGTGACATGCATAAAGTGCTGTTTTTGTTTTCTGGGTGGCCACTGCAGGATCCTCTCAACGCTGCTGTCGGTCTTTTCCTTCAGAGGGACAGAGGCTCTTAGTGTCAATGTCCTCTTAAGAACAACGTTGAGAGTCGAGCTGCGACTGAAGCAGAGCTCAGAACCACAGGTGTTACCTAAGCAGCTCAAAATATTATGAGACTTACATGTTTTAGAAAATTATCATCAGACAAGCTCAACCTGAGTAAGATCAAAATATAGTGTTCAGCTGATGTCTTCACTTATCAAAGGAGAAAGTCACTCTTTTGAGCATTAGCGTCATGCCGCAGCATCTCAATCAGACTTACAGCAAAGCCCTCAGGATTTTAATTTCTTTGTTCATTAATTTGGGCCATTATGAGGTGAACTTTCAGGTGTTTCTAAGTGAGCTTGAGGACACAAACTGTTTCTGCCAGAGAGCCGAGTTCCTCATCCAATCAACTACGGCAAGTCGGTGGGATCCTGCAGGTAGCAGCAATGTAGCCACTCTGCCACCACCATGTTCAGCTGCTTTTTCTGAAGTAAAGTCAGATTTACGCCTGATGCGGCTAAGCTTACATATTTTAAAAACCCATTCTTTTGTCTTGGCGGTCCACAGAATATTTTTTGTGTTTTTGTTTGTTTTTTTACCTCGTCACTGTCATTGTCGCTTTTAAAATAATAAAATTTACACTTTCTTATTGTTGATTTATGAATATTGACCTTAGCTGAGGCAAGGGAGGCCTACAGTACTTTAGATGTTGTTTTGGATTGCTAAATACCGAGCGCTGATCTGGGTCCACAGCCTTAAATTGCTGGTGCAGCATTTTAAACTGACAGGAATCATCTGAAGGAATGAGCCACCGGCTATGCACTACTAAACTTCACAACTCTTTGACTTGGCAGGTTAATTTAGAAAGCGTCATGTAGAAAGCGTTGCAAGTGTCTCAAACAACTTTTTCAAAGGATTTTAAAGGAGACATAAGTTTACTGAACTACATGGAAAATGGAAACGGTTCTAAAGAAAATCTAGTTGAATCTGTTCCCATCACGTTGTGCCATGTTCACCCTGGCAGACAGAACGGGAGGCACCCTTTTCATATTGAAACAATACTTTTCAATGCATATATATATATATATTATTATTATTTTTTTTTTTACACATTTTACTCTGATCCCCCTACATGAAATTAAGTGGAAAATAGTTGCCTTTTTCAGACAAGTGATGAGTGAATAGATCGAAGCTGTACAAAATTTTATTTCATCATCAGAAAAGCAACCAAGAGGCTCATTTAACTTTACAAGACAGCAGAAGAAAATGACCCAAAACATGCCGCCGGATTAGAATTAGCCTCTCAAAGCCGAGACCTGAATCCAGTGAAAATGTGTGTGTCTGTCTCATCTTGTATCAATTTTTGGTCTGCCAAAATGCCAACGGTAGTCATTGAACTTTGTGGTTATAAAATGATGTGAAAGATTATGAGTGCGGCATCTAAAACTTTCCACGGACCTGTTTTTACAATTGAACAAACTCTTAAATTATGCTCCACGTCAGCAAGATGCCTAAGCTCCAGCTTTTATAGAGGAAGTCACACTTGTTGGTGATGAGTTAATGAGCGCATTTATACATGCACATTCTGTCAGTCCTGATCCTGGTAAAGCTGCTTTGAAATCAAATTTTATGCAGCAAACAAATTCATAATCTCTCATCTAACAAAATGACATTTTCTATTTAAACAAAACCCTAATAGTACTTAATAGTCCTCAGCTTCACAGCTCTCTTTTCTAGGGGCAGTAATTAGCAGCTGCTGTAGATACCATCTCTCATTTTTGTGGTTGGGCGTTTTTATATAGGCTAGCAGTGTGTTGGAGCCGGACTGGACTAACGTGCCTTAAGGCGGATCTGCATAATTGCCAGAAATGTTTGTAAATGTTTCACAAGTTATTAAAAAAGTTCAGTGATGGACAATTTAAAAACCTGACAGGTAATTATTGAAGCCAAGCTTTGCGCGCTAGCCTGGTTTCTCTCATAAATCACACGCCGGCTAGCTCTTGTGTTTGCCATGCGCAGTTTATCCTCTTCCCTCAGTTCATATCGGTTCTTATGAAAACTGCGAGGTGAATTAGAAGAAAAGAAAACTCTTTGGGTGATCTAAAGGGTTTAATGGGAGCTGAAGAGTCTCTTGGCTGCTTTTCAAAAAAGGCAAGCAGCTTCAGGCTGTGCTGGTTGTGGCTCACAGCCACTGAAAAGGAAGGCTGTCTCCGTCCCCCCCCCCCCCTCCTGCGCCTCTGTCTCCATATAATTACACTACGGCTGACAGACATGGTGCTTAAAGTAACAAAACAAAGACAGGCTGGAAAATAAACAGCACCTCAGTCATTTGCTGAAAGGGCGAGCCTGAGATGTGTACAGTGCTGAGTTTCCTCCTAACAGCTTAATGCAGACAGAAAATGGTTTCCAGCGAAACCCAAGCCGGCTCCTTGGAAGCCATAACGATGGCGTTTTGTCGTGATATTGCACGTTTCCTTGAATTAACGGGGTCGCAGGAGGCGACAGCCCTGCTAAAATTGCTACTCGGTTTCGCGAGTCGCAAACAAGCGATGTTTACGCGAGTTTGTAATTAGTTAACCCTAATTTCATGCATTAAATGTTAGCTATATCACAAACAACCCCTCACCCCCTCCACCCCGGATAAACATCAGGGTCGGCTTACAAATGATGAAGTGAGTGAAGCATAACTTTTTTTTTTATTTTAAGAAAGAAAAACACACAAACATCTACATTTATCACTCATCAGGTAAAATTACAAACTCCAGGATCCACTTAGCTCTTTCATAACAACAGAATAGGATCTACAAAAATCAGAAGCATACTTTACAAAACCGGACTCAGTTCCATTCAAATTCAAAAAAACCCCTTTGTTAATCCCTCAAGGGGAAATTAAATGTGGTTGTAGCTCATCCAATTTTCTTCAAAGAGTTGTGAACGATGGCTGTGGGCAGGGATGGTATCCCTCTAGCAGTCTGTGTTACAGTAGTTTTTGAACAAGCCTCTTACTGAAGAAACTCTGTTGTTGTAAACAAAGCCTCATGAAGAGGATGTTTTGGGAAGCAGGGAAAATGACTGGGAGATTTCATCTTTTGAGGACTTTACTGCATGTTAGTTGGGTGTTTTTTTTCCAGAATGGTGAATATTCTAAAATAAAAGTCTTTAACTCCAGCAGGAGAGTTTAGGTTACCCCAACATCCAAATAACGAAGCTCACAAATTCCTGGTTTCCATTCCAACTCTTATGGCATGGCCTTCATGAGGTTCTCATGGCTTTGTGTTATTTACAGAAAAATTAAAAACACAAATGTAAAATCCCTAAAAACAACTAAACATAGGTCTAAATATGAAATGATATCTACCACATTATTGCGATAATTTGATAATTTGATAATTCCATCTTAATTTAATCATTTTCAAGAAGTTATTGCTCAAGATATTGCATAGATGTTTTGTTCAACTCGTCAAAACATACCCAGCAAATATTAGCAGGTTAGCTAGTCAGGCTATCTGCTCAGGTTAACAGAGATGCTGCTTTTTTACTCACAACTGTCGTAGCGTTACATGAATAAGAGTGACGGGTGGCGCTTCTTCAAAGTTTATTTCAACATTTTTCTTCCTTGTAAGCTAGTAAAAAATAGTCTGTGAGCTTTTTTTCAGTTGATCTGCAGTGAGCAGCAGTATGGAATATGTTACTCTGCACTTCAGCTGGAGCTCAAAGGTTAGTGTAAGCTCAGTTTTATAAAATAAACGTTTTAAAATTAAAATAAGGAATGGAGTGTTGACGATAAAGACAGATGCCCGTTTTCATGTTATTGCAAGGTTAAGGCCTGTCCACCGTATATCACAGTTTCTGTTAAATTTATAGGCAAATGACATTGATTACATTAATTATTAGTGCTATGTTTTGACTTGGAAGCACAGGTAAAAAGATGAAATTATGCTTCGAGGTACTGGGTGGTGAATGAAATGTCGCATAGCTATATATAAACATATATAGATGAGCGTTTACTTGATGGACAGATGTTAATCTCCTGGTTTAAAAGCTGTGAGAAACTCTTCAGGACTTGTCTGTCATGGCTGCCTGGTTGTGAAGATGACAATAATAAATACTGACGTGAAATCAGCCACAGAGCAGTGAGTAGATGCTCGAGCTGGCTGTGGTTTCACACACTAGAGATCTCACTAACAGCTGAGGTATTGATCCCTGTCTGCTCTGAGAAGCAAAGTGACAAAACACTGTCAAGATGAAGATGATGAGGAGGAAGAACAACAGTGAGGAGTGTTTATTTCTGACATTTGTGCTGCATTATCAGTACTGCCTAGTGGTTTGGCACTAATTGGCTGCCGTAGATATTTAATGAGGAGGTTTGTATGTAAGGTAGCAGAGGTTCTCAATACCCAGTTGCTGCTCAGGGCGCCACAGTGTAGGGGGCATCAAAAGAGTGAAAGAAATGGTAATAAATACAAAGTTATCTTAAATTGCTCACTTAATGACTCTGCAATATTGTTTCTTTTCATGTTCAGTCAGTTCTGTAAGAAAATGTTGCTGTGTAACACTTGTGCCTGATGGTGCAGCCTAGATAAACACCATTTTTCCTGTTTTTAAGGAGTCTGGACTGCATTTGTCAATCTGTAATTCAAAATCTGAACATCCCAGCTCAAGTTCATATTACTGAAAACCCAATTTAAAATTTAAAAAATACATTATTTTAGATCCAGACAAGTTTGAAAATTGTTAGCCTCTCTAGATCAATTAATATGAGAGCAATAAAAGTTTTACATCTTTGTGTTTCTATTCAGTTAGTTGTTTTGCAGATTAGGCTTCTTGCAGAAGGAAAGTCTCACCCAGAACGCCTTTCATGTAAGAACTGCCAATAGCTTGTGTACAATAACACACAACAAAATGGAAAAGCTTTGTTTTAAAAAAGTAAATCCTTGTGATAAGACTTTTAGTGCAGCTGAACATTTCCTTATTCACCAAACTTTAGCTAAAGCTTTAGTTGTTGAACTGATGACATTATAACAAAACGTTAGCATGCAGAGAAGATAACACCTTCATGATGCTAATCATTCCACCTCCACCTCCATGCTGTGAGATGTTTGTGCTGAAATGCCATGTTTGTTTTTCATCATTTATTTTTCATTGTGCGTATGACCAAGCATCTTCAGGCTTTCTGTTCAAATGACATTGTTCCTGCTGTCTTACGGCTCATTCAGGTGAAATGTGGGATACCTCAGATGTGCTGATATATTCTGTTTTGCAGAGAAATTTTCATCTGGAGACTCTTGAAATAAGTCACTTTTGTTCCATCCTTTCCTAACTGTATTTCCATGACTTTGTGATGGAAATGTCTGAGCTACTATACAACAATCTGGCATTATTGGCCAATCATTGCAAATGGAGATGTGCATGACCAGTGTTACACCAAGACCAGGTTGGGTAGGAAGAACATCAGAGAGAAACTTAGACATCAGGTAATCCACATCAAACACATCTTATAATTGCTGTACTTCTTTTACTTTTTTAGTTTTCTAATCTTTGGTGTGGCTGTGGCGGTTCGGCAGGTGCCTGTGGATGGTACTCATGTTAGTTGCAAGGCCATGTCTAAATTTATGTTTTCTGTGTCTCTCCTGCCGCCTATAGTTTCTACTGGGTGCACATAGTGTTGCCATAGAAACTATTTAAATGCAGCTGGGTGTCCTCAAAGCTCACTTCTCCTAGTAAAGTCAAACTGATCATAGCAGCTAAATGTTTCCACACCGTTTCATGACGAACGAGAAATTTTAAGATCTCGTGGGATGAGGCCTCAACGCAACCCTAACTATCATGTTGACATGTGTTTTGATGTATTGTAATGAATAAAGTTGCATTGTATGTCTTATTTTAAATGTGTATAGCATATTGTATCATGTTGTGTTGTATTGGGATCTATCATGTTGTAAAGTAAGATTTTACATGACAGAAAAATACCAGAAATCACCTGCTGGTTGACCAGCAATTTAGGTTATTTTTGTTCCAGTAAGACAATATTTCCATCTTGTAATCAAGACAACCATCCAGTGTTTTAGTCAAAAGCATATACTCACCTTTCTAAAATAACGGACCACTACTTTTTTCTTCGTTTTTTTGTTGCCCAAATCATCATTTGGCCAAAAATAACCTATATCATTATTTTAGGAAGGTGACGCTGTGCCGTTCTCCTCCTTTGAACTGAAGGCATCTAGACTCCAAATTACACTGGCCAGTGCTGACTCGGTCATCTTTGCATTGACCCGGATGGACTTACGACCTGCGCCTGAAAGGTTGCTAACAGGATGGACCGGCGATGCATGGTGATTTCCACGGGTAATGGAGGAAAAACAGGGAAATTAGACAGAAAATAACAAAGCATTGCTTGGAAACGTGACTCCTCTTGAAAGGTTTCGATGCACAAATTGTAATTTAACACCAAAAATAAGGGGAAAGCCCAGCATCACACGCTCTTTAATTTGCAGACCGTTGTGGTGGCCTCGGCCCACAGGATAGAAACCGCTCCACATGAAGGTGAAAATTAGAGCCAGAAAAACACCAGCTAATCATTATTGATTAAAACGGCCGTTTCAGAGCAATAACTCACCTTATTTGTGACACACACAAAAAAAACACACACAAAATGGTTTTCCATTAATTCAAAAAGTCTCGTACGCTCATTAAGATAATTACAATGCCATGAGCTGTGTAGGGATAATTATACAGTGAAGGGGTGGAGTTCAAGAGCCAGTGGCAGGATTAAGCAGTTTCCCTTCAGGTCACTGTGAGGTCGGCAGGCACCGCAGCGCCCAGGACAAGAGCCAGAGAGCCTTCTCCACCGCTCGGAGCCTGGGATCCATTCCTTCTCCTCCGTGACCATAAATCCGAATAAAGCAAAAGAAACAAAAAAACAATTAGGATTGGAAAATGGACCCAGGTGAAAAGAAAACAGGGTGGCATGGAAACGCGGTAAGCTCTAGACGAGTCCTGCCAGCGTCCGCTCTCCCACCCCAGGCCCCTCCTCTGAATCCTTTTACTGTATCCAAACCACAAATCCCACACTTTTCCTGGAAGAGCAAAGAGGAGACTGGATTGAAATATACATTGGAATTTTCTTCAGAGAGTGGGTGGGGGGGTATGGAAATGCCCCAGAAACTTTCGAAAAGATTCAATCTAGCTATGCAAATAAGAGTTTAAATCAAAAGTCGACGCTTATTCGTTGAATTAGCCTCTGTTCGCCTTGCGCTGCCAGCTCTATTTTTAAGCTCTGAATGTAAGTATATGGTGGCCCCTGGAAGGATTTTTTGAACACTGAAAATGCTTAATTAGTTTTCCTCAGGAGTGCTGCAAGTTTGTAATCAAACTCTCGTAGCTTTTTAGGCTGAGGCTAATTACAGGTTGGAGCGGGGAGCCCGCAGAGATCCAAGGTCAAAACAACAGCAAAAAAAAAAATGTCTGACTGCTTGAACCCAGGGAGGCTTACAGCTCCTTTTCTCCTCGGACTTGTGTCCCGAGTTTCGTTTTGAGCGCCTTTTTCCTGCTTGCATTACCTTTTTTAATCTCGTTCTTTCTGATCCAATGCGAGTTTCCATAAATGATTGTGTTGTCAGGATGCCATCAGGCTCTGAACAGAGAGCTTTCTGGTGCAGTGGGTACGGCCTGAGCGCCATGCTGTGGTTTGTTGTGTAATCTCTTAGTTATGCGCTTTATTTCCTTACCACTGGCCCCGAGACGCCTTCCTTTCACTGTTTTCCATCGCCACCAGTGCTTTTAAAGCCAAGATGATAGTTAAAGCTTGATTATAGATTTTGAAAAAAGATTTTAAATAGAACGCAAGGGACGGTGTTTTGTTTTTTCTAGCAGAATAAAACATGCATGTTCCTCTGGTGCTAAAGAGTCCAAATGTCTGCTGTCTTAACGTTTTAGCTTAACTGTAAAATTCCTATCTGCAACACACCACGGCCGAGCCTGAAGGTCCTCGTTAAAACAAAAGCTTTTTGGGGATTTGTTAGCAGCCCTGTAAAGCTTTTCATGATGTGGCTTTGCTTTATAATCCACTCAGTAAATGAGTTTACATTCCTTCATTTGCTTTGCATGTGTGTGGAGTGACAGTAAGCTGCACGGTGGTTAGAACTGATTGAGCCAGATAACCTATTTTTTTCCCCCTGTAAGTTTAAAAAAGCAAACAAAAAAAAAACCCAAAGGAGTCTGGTTGTTTTTTAGGTTGGTATGCCAACAGCGGCTGCAGAAGAGGACGTGTTAAACGAGATCATTTTTCTTCTTTACATGTATGATGTAAAGAAGATGTGTTAGTCTCAAGTTGAACAAAAATGCAAAGTTGCATCTTTGTGTTTTTCTTTGCTCCTTTGATTGCTTTTATAGTGGTTTCCTGCCCTGTCCACATCAGAATAAAGCCTCCCGTATCTCGAGGTTGTTTCTTTAAGAAATCAGAAAGAAATCTAATAAAAATCAGAAATAAGGACCTGAGAGAGCCATCAGCTGAAAGGGAAGTGCTCTTTTAGTGGCTCTTTGGGAATCACCTTGTTGGGTCTTAAATACAGTTTTCTGTCTGTCAGTTGAATTACTTTATTGATTCAACTAAGAAATTGAGAACAAAATGCGTCTTTATTTCAGCTTCTTAAAAATCTATGTTAAGTGCAGACATCAAATCTTTATATTGAACATGATTGGGACTTATTCTCTTCCTTAATTACATTAAATCAATGGAAAGTGTTTGGGGGGGGTAACCACTTTCACCCAGATGTTACTCCAAATCCAACAGCAGGAGTTCAAATTTACAAAGCGTGAAGGAAACACATTGAAATATCTGATCAATTACAAAATCTGCAATTTAGTCTGAAATTGTTTGCTTTTGGAGGAACAAAGTAAAATATAACTCTTTGACATGTGAGAAGGCGGCTATTAAGTAATAATATTACATTTTAGATACTTGGTTGTGATCTTAAATTAGTCAACTGAATTGATATGAAACAGTGAAATGAGCTGAGAAAATTATCACTTCATAATAACAACATAGTAGTTGTTTTACAATATAATATAATATAATATAGTATAGTATAATATAATACAATGATATTTTAGCTCAGTTAATAGCTTTTGAACCACCACAGACGCATTCATTTAATACAAATACTTTATTGACAATGTGTGTGTGTTTGTGTGATGCAAATATTTTAATGAAAAATTTAAAAATATTGAGAACATAAACCAAGTTCGTCACTTTTACAGTTTAGGTTTGAAAAAACAAAAGTCACTGAAAGGCTGTAATGCATATATAGAATCAAAGTGCATATTCCTGTTCCTTTTTATGTTGACAATATACACATTACACTATACATAAATAATTGCATCGTAAAAATGACTCAAGTATTTACATGTAAAATATATTTTATATAATATATAAATTTATATTAAATCTAGGTAGATTACAATTGGGGTAGTGAGTCCAGTTGCTTCCTGTGAGTCGGGCCGTGTCGGTGTGCTATCTGTGGGTGTTGAGCAGCACCTCCAGCCAGCAGGGGCAGGAGGTGATGAACTGTCTGGAGTAGCAGGGGCCCCAACCCTTAGCGAAACTGATCCGGATGCTGTGGGGGTCCCAGGGCCCTTCCTGAGTCTCTGGCTTCACACCGTGCTCCATCATCCAGCTAGAACACTCAAAGTCAAACACCTTGAGGGAGAAACCGGGCATCACCCTCCTGACGCTCAGCCCACGAGCGCTCGGCAGGTCCAGAGTGGGCGAGTGGACGAACACCGGGTGCTGGCTGCGGTTGTAGACCCACACGCCGTCGGCCTCGCGACTCAGCACGATGCCGAAACCGATTTTACTGCGAATCTGTTGTACGTTGCCGCCGCCGCCGTTCCCTCCCGATCTCCCTCCTCTTCCGTGGCTATGGTGCCGGTAAGGGTCCGATGCGGCGTGGCTGCCCGGGTCCTCGCGGCGGCTGTGGTAGGCGTTGGCGTGGAGCTGGCCGAGGCAGAGGCCCGTGCCCTGAGGTAGGTCGTAGAAGATACTGAGTGAGGGCTCGTAGGCCGGGTACAGGCGGCCCACGCGGATCCGCTGCTCCCAGTAGGCGACGCTGCACCAGTGAGAGCGGTGTCCGCCGGAGGTGGAGGAGCCGATGGAGGTACCAGTGTCTGACGGGAAAACAAAGACGGGAGAGACAACGTCAGCGTCATCAGGTCACTGTAGCAGAGGTTTCTCTGGCAAAGCTTTGGTAGCAAAGTTGGTGTATGTGTGTTTGTGTATATGTAAAATGTGACTTCTTTGGTTTTAATCGTAAGATATAGATCACTTAAAACAGTGGCCCCCAAATTCAGCTCTCAGGGGCCGGTGCTCTGCAGCTTTTGGAGCTGCTGAATCACACCCGATAAAAATGAATGTCATTACTTTCTCTGCGTGTCGAGTTCTGCTTTAATTCATTCATTTAAGTGGAGACGCTTCTCTAAAGGTAGCAGAGCCCGCAGATCAAAAACATACTTTCATCAGTTCATTAAACTAAATCATGTAAAAGCACAATAAAGAAAAAAAAATCAAAACATGATTTTATCTTATAAGTTGTTAATTCCACACAACAAATTAGCAAGAACATATTGTTAAAAACATGAAATGTTTGTAGCTGTTTTGCCTAAAACCATGTAAATTATTATTATATTACGCTAAGGTTCTTTATAGAATAATTTCTGAACAAATAAAAATCTGTCTTTTCAATGCGCTGTCTGGTAGTAAAACTATAAGTTTGCAGGTAGATCTAAGCTTTAGATTTTTGAATTTCTGTGTATTTATTTATTACAAGGTCTGACATATAACCTGTTTAAATATATGTCAATATTAAAAACACTTTTAATACCAAGGAATAAAGCCAGAAAATTCACAATATTTCCATACTGAAACTTCTATTTTCAATACTAATCCAGATCTGCACATTCCAGACATTCCAACACTGAGATATTGTGTAATTCAATGATGAATTTAGTCTCAGGATTTCAAAAGTCCTTTCACTCTGCAGTGTTTATTATGACCTTAAGGGGGCGACAAAACGGGTGGCAGAAAGACTGATTCATTTTCAAAGCAGGTAATTTCCTATGAGGTTTGTTTTCAATCAGCAGTTTCCTTTCCTTCAGATGTAATTAACTATATCTTTATTAGTAGAAAATTAATAATGTTACAGATTAGGATCTGCCTTTCTTCTCATGATAAATATATGTATGCATGCAGAGATTCAGGATATTCTCATCATTATCAGAAATAAGAAAAACTTTGATTACTTAAACACAAAAGCCCACAAACTGATCGCCATAATTAGATCCATTTTGACCAATGATTTTTTTTTTCCTTTGCAAAACCCATATGGCAAAATTAACAGAGAGCTGGAAGATTAAAGACACGTGGTTTTCTTTTGCGCTCAGTCAAAAGTTTCACTTCCATTTGTCACCCGTCTGTCTCGATTTGAAAAAGCTGGTTCCCCCCCAGCCCCCATCTCCTCCTCTGACATCCCTCACCATCACCCTCTGCAACCCTTCCTCAGGTCCAGAGGTAAAAAAGGAGATTTAGTGCGGCAGAGAGGAAAGTTGGGGGGCCGAAAGCATTCAGCTCTCTGTCAACCTAGCATAAGCCCATGAACCCCTGACCCCCCGGCCCTCATGCTATCAGCTCACATTAACTCCCACACAGAGTGATGCCATTATTTTGCTCCAGAGACTCTATTGACACAGAGGATTTAAAGACCCATGTGCCTGTGGCCCCATTCCTTTCACATAACACCCCCTCTTCACCCGCGAAGAGCCAGATGATGGCTGCTCTCTCATTAACGCGCTGCTTTTAGGTGAAACCGGGACCGAGACGGGACCGGGTTCGTTTCAGCAGGTCTGAGGGTAAAACGCAGGGGCTCTTGTGAGTGCGATGGCTGGGAGACAGGGGGTCGCTCTCTCTCTATCCCTCTCTCTCTCTCACACACACACACACACACACACACACACACACACACACACACACACACACGAACGCACTCTCACACAGGCCGAGCCTCCTGATTCAAACGGTACCAGTGCAAACACACAAACACCCCGTGCACAAAATTGCACTTCTCATCTGAGGCCCATGTGTGTCATTAGTGAATTCCAGGCTGGCAACTCCTGCAGTCTGGAGGTTTTACAGCTCTCCAACAAGAGCAGGCTGCTCAGCTAGCAGCTCTCTCACTCTTTCTCTCACACATCCACACCCACGTGCGCACACATGCACTCACGCGCGCGCGCACACACACACACACACACACACACACACACACACACACACACACACACACACACACACACACACACACACACACACAAGGAATCGCACACACTTTTACAAGCCGTGCTCTTCCCTGTAATAAGGCAACACAAACATGTCTGGGGAAACACAGGGAGACTTTATGAGCTCATGATCAAATTAATGCCCAAAGAAAACAGAGAACAAACTGATTTTTTTAAAGCTTTTTTTTTTCTTTCCGTTTTGTAAAAAAGCATGCTGCAACAGGAAGTCAACAATTAGACCCTGACATGTGAAACAATTCAAGAGTCTTTACTTAATTTTTCGGTTTATGACTCGATAACAAGCTAAATATCTTGTTTTGCAAATGGCGTGCCTCAGGTGAGGGAGCTGCTCCGGACTTCAAAGCTTCAGGATTAAAGTCACGAACGAAAAATAAATGCAGTCTTGTGTTTCTCAGAGTTTTATTTTCTTTGAAACCATTGAAAGCGCTCTGGATTGATAGTTTGGTGGATCATTTTTTTGTTTTGTTTGGTGAGAAGAAACACGCATTACTCAGGTCCCGTTCGATGTTCGCTGGATGTTATTTTCATTCACTTTGATCATGTTTTAAGCACAATAGAACAGGAAATGAATCTAAGAAAAGCATTCAAGTCCAACGGAAACCTTTCAGAAAGCCTGGAAATGTATTAAAACAAGCTTTAAGAGCTTGGATACACCTTTTGCGTGGAAAAATAAAAAGGGGCACAAAAGCTTAATCACGGTCCTCTACGGTGAGAAGTTCAGAGCTCTAAATCATGATGTGCATCAGTGTTTGACAGCCCCAGAGGAACAGCAAGACATGCTTAATGTTTCTGGCACCGGCCTCAGTGTCATCACGCTCAGCCTGGCTATCATCCAACTAAAGGTATGACAAGCTCGTGTGAGAACGGCGAGGGAGGGAGGGAGGAGAACCAGGAGGGAGGGGCAACCGACTTCTTCAATGGAATTTTTAAAGAGGGGTTCAGACCTGAGGTTATCAGCGTATTTATGTTTGAGTGGAGGAAGTCGAGGTGGGGCGGGGGCACAGGGGGGGAGGAGGGAAAAAAAAAAGAAAGAAAGCCGCGGGTGACTGTGATGTGAGCGTGCGCGCCTGCATCTGCACAACAGGGCTGGCAGCAATTACAGCGTCCTGCAAGCGTTTAGGCCGACCACTATTTAAGAGCTCTGTTTACCAATTAGATAAGTAGCCTTTGTTATTTCACTTCAAAATCGCTGTCTCTTAGTGCCAATCTCACCGAGGCGTCCACTGCGCCTCACACCGGCTCCGCACAAACAAATAGGGTTAATTAGATATATAAAATGACTATAACACTGAACAACAGTCACCTACTTAAAAGGACTGAGACGATTTTAGAGGTTAGAGACGTTAGCATCCGACGTTCACAAGGCAGACAGTCCGTTTTCTGGCGGTTCCCCACAGACGCTGGACTTCAAACATTGCGGACGCTCATCTTCCCTCCTTGATTTCCTCTCATTTCTTCCGCAAGGATCACAAATGAACAGGCAGAGGAAAAATAGATGCTTTAGCATTATTCTATGCGGGCACCTGTGTGCAAAAACTGAAAATTAAGAAGATTTTAGTTTTAAAAAAAGTGGTCTTTGTTCCATTAATTCACAGTTAATTCGAAGCATTAAGAGACTACTTCTTCCAGTTTTATGTGGTTGTGATAAGACCAAAGTCGGCATGTGTTGAGCTTCCCACAAGAGTCAGTGGTGAGTCCTGTTTTCCACAACATTTTAATTGAGCACGATGCAGGAAGAGCTTCCAAAATAACAACAGGGTAATCTCTGTGCTCTATGTGTAACGCTCCACTGCTTTCATTTGCTATCATGAGTTCTGTCTCAATTTAAAGAGTCTGTGGTATACTGAGACAAAAAAACAAACAAAAAAAAACACGAGGATGGGGCATGAAAATGAGAAGATGTGATTTAGAGGATCATGGTACTTGTGGAGTTCTGGTTCCACATTCAAGGGATACTTGCTGCTCACATGAAAGCAGTTTGACCTAAAAACTGTCTACTGTGTGTAAAAAATAATGGTAAAGTGCAGTTTAAGTAATAAAAAAAAGTCTATTTTATCATTTGGAAGAGTTTTCTACTTTGACAGTACAATGCATGCTTTACCGATCTGATTAGACCTCCACACCAAAACCGTTGGTAAGCAACACATTACATACAGTTTCGGTTAAAACTTTGATCGTTAAGCAAGCTTGGTTTTTAATTATAAGCAATTTCGTTCAATAACTCAAAGCAAAGCAGAAATTCAACTTCATGCTGCACTAACTTGGTTAGTGCAGCAAGAAGTCTCCAAGGCAAACACAGGTTTATGTAATGCAAATCAAAATATGTAACACGAGTTTTCCTTTTTATATATCTGTGAATACGTTTTTGTATGTTGCTGATGATGGAATATAAAAAATACACAACCATATGAAACTATTTAGATCGGTCACAATATACTTTGCAAATGTTCACAGATTATATAATTTAACCCCGTCACTTTGTGAGTGAACCTTTATTGGCTCAGGGTTGCCAACATCTGTATAAAATGAAGACACCTATATTTCAACTAAATCAAACACCAACACTAGCATAACTATCAAATATGTGACTATATTGAACACAAACTCCAGAGAAAAATCTAATAAAGGAACTCTGTTCACAGTTTCGATAAACCATTTGGTTTACTCATTAAACGGTTTCTCTGTTTCAGAGTTAAAACTTGAACTTGACAGCAAAACTCCTGAGCTCACTTCCAAATAGGAAAATACTTCATTTTCCCTCTCCTCTTCTCAGTGACAGAGTATTGACCAACTCATTATGTCTTCTAACAGGTTGAAGAGAAAATACTGTATTATACTGTTGTTCCATTGAGCAACAACTGTATAAATAAGGGTGGCTGTTTTCCGTGACCAAAAATATTTTCTCTGACTCTCTCACTGGCACCTCATCATAAGGTCTTATTAAAGCAGGAATCCATGACGGATGGAGGTTTTGAAATCATGTTAGCATGGTCCATCGTCAAAAGGATTTATATATTTATTTATTTATATACTCAGTGATATGAGATCCGTCCACAACGGTGTCAAACTCATTTTCATTTTTGGCCTTATTGTGATCATTAATGTTCTTAAAGGGAAGTTTGTGCCAGAATGTACTGATGAAGCTAATTAACAAACTCTTAGAATATTATTAAATATCTATGTCTGCATTCTTCTTGAAATAAAAAAAAATATTAATCATATCACGATGATATACTTCGACAAAAATTTATTTCATTTGAGTGATAAAATAGTATTTAAGTGCACAATTGCTCTACTTAGATGTCCTGCTAAAGTTCAGAGGCCCACATGAGAATTCATAGCGGGCCGAATCTGGCCCTCGCGCCTCGAGTTTGACAGATGTGGTCAAATATTTTGAATTTTGAAAAGTAAACGTTGAACATACTAATTTTTTTGACCTGCAGTTTTCTATCTGAGTTTCTTCATCATGTCACCAACCTATAGAGGTAAAGAGTCTGTTTTGCTGGGAGGAAAACAGGGGAAAAAGAGGGAGGGGGGAAAAGGAAAAAAAAAAGAGGTGAACCGGGTGAAAGAGGGAGAGAGAACCTGCCAAGCATAACCAGCATCCACGGAAAAAATGAAGAGAGAGAAAGAGACTGTGAGAAAGAGAGGGAGGGAGGGAGACCCTCGTCTTTCATCCAGTGCCAAGGATTAGATTCCCCTCCAGTTATTAGACTCTTCCACTGTGCTGAAAGAAGTGGGAGGGTTGGGAGAGGGGGAGGGAGTCGGGAGGGAACAGGAGCGAAGGATAGGATTTAGCCACTGACCATTGTCAGGAGTCGAGATGTTTTGTTATCATACTATGTCGCTGCGCTTGCTGTGGAAAACTCAGAGTGGAAAAAAAACATCATGAAAAAGGGAGAGAGAAAAACTCTCCCCTGCCTGAAGAAAAATGGTAGATTCTGTGTTGTTTGAGACAACTATCATTAGAGGGCAACTTCAAACCAGCAAGCCACATTTAAGCTGGCGTCTCGACTATCTCTGCCATCAGCGAGCTGCCTTATCGCCAGACGAGGCCTTTACAGTCGAGCACAACCCAGGCTCTCACACGCATCAACACACACGCACATTCTTGCACGCTTGTTTCCCTGCCGCCCTCCTCCTCCCCGCTCCACTCTCTTGCTTTTCATTGCAAAGTGAGCCCAGTAATGGAACAGAATGCAACTAATGACGTTTCTGCGCTCAGAAATACACGGCGAGTCGGATGAGTTCCTTGATTCTGGAGGGCGGCCGAGCTGCAGGGAAAGCCGCTGCGCGTCCCTGTGAAATTCCTGGGCAGATCTTAGAAGCAGAAAAGCTCCTCCAGAAGGAAGAGAAAAAGTGACCAGCTTCCTGCGTTTCTGCTGCGACTTCAAACAAACTCGCCCTGAAGGAATGCTGCGGTTTGAACGTATACACAATGGCGTCCTTGACAACCACGCCGTGTTTATCGACATCCATCACGTCCGAAGTCAGGTGGCACTTTGGAAATTATTTCTGCAAACTCTTGTCATTTGTTCTTCTTTTGCATATGGAAACATGCTAAACATGGGACGCCTGCTCATTATATACAGACACATGTCCGTTCTTGTTGAGAGTCAGCAGTCCTTAAGGTGCAAGCAGAGAATCTGTGAATGCAGTATTGATTTTGCGCAACAAAAGTGTAAGAAAGCTGATTTGTAGAAACACGATTGCTGACTGAGACTCGGGGAGAGCCTGCTAGTTGACAAGTCTCCCCTCCCAACACATTCCTGGACAGGCCCTTTTCCTCAACACTTCCTCCCCCCGCTCCGAGAGTCACAAGGGTCAAGTTGACAAGTCTCTCATTGAGCCTCACGTGGTCCCACTATATGGCCTTCACTCCTCACAAGATAATTACATTCATTTATTGGTGGAATACATCCATTTGTTCCTCTGCGAAGGAGGAATTATGAAATTCCTCCGCAAACGATATTCGGATAAACGATCCGGCGGTGCCGATGCACGAGAGTGGACTGAAAGAGGCGAGGCGCAACGCCGATGCGCCAGGAGACGCAGGTCGGAACGAACATTTAAACATGTTTTTACAGCCGGCCCTAAAGAAAACATTTGACCTTTTCAGATCTTTTAAGAGGACTAAAAACTGTTAATGTGCTTTTTAGACGAATAAGTTCCGAAGCAGTGATAAAACGGTCATTAACCTTTTTGCTCAAATTCTTTGCTGCATTCATAGATTTTTTTTTTTTTTTTTGTTGAGTGGGGAGCGGGAAGCTGGGGGGGGCTTTATAAACTCAGAGTCTGTCGACATCTGCAAAGAATCTTTAGGTTCTGCAGCATGGCAGGCTTCCATTAAAAGCCAAATTGCGAGTTGGCAAAAACTCTGAGGGAAAGCCACAGCCAGTCCTGTAATTTAAACCTTATTTTAAATGGTGATTGCCTGACAACATGGACCCAAGGAGAGGGAGGAGAAATGCGACTCACAAAGACGTAAAGAGGGAGGACAAGAGAGGCGAAGGCAGCAAAGGAGAGTGGGCAGCTGACAGCAGCAATAAATATTCTGTGCTTCATATGGCAAATGTGCTGATCAGAAGAAATAAAACGAAAACAGGTCAAACTAATAGAAAACTGGACTTAAATAAGAGAACATGGCAATAGATAGGTCAGTACAAGACAAACACAGAGCGTGTTTAATGTTTTATTTCCTGCTGTGAGTTAATAATAAAAGCCTGTTTTTTTGTTTTTGATCTCAGGCTGCTGTTTTCCATCTTCTGATGTATTGAAAATAAAATAAAGGGTGAAACATCGAGCGCTGTCACAACTTTGACGCATGCATGTCGGTTTTAACGTGCTCCCTCTTTGAATAGTGTGCTTGTACTAGGATCAGAGGTGTGGAACACTGATTCCTATAGCACATCGCGGCTTCATCGCGTCTTCATCGTGGTTTGCTATACCACTGAACAGACACGCAATTGTGCGACGCGAGTATTAGGCTGAAATGCAACTAAATCTGTTTTTCTCAATGGGGATAATTGCTGGAAGATTTAATCAGCATTACAACTTCAAATGGCTTGATCCACTCACATTTTACAGTATTAGAGTAGTAGTGGAGGCAGAAACATGAGGAATCAAATAGCAATAGCGCCATACTCCTCTTCCTCCGACTTGCCCTGCTTTTCATTGATGTAAAGGAATCTGATAACTCTGGCGTCTTGTCTGAGTGGGCAGCATTATCACATTTCTGGGGAAGTTCTGATTGCAATCTCGCTGTGTTTGACCAAACAACATTCGTGCTCTGTTTTCAGTCCTGGAAAAATCGGAACCACATGTATTAATACTTGTGCCGGCCCATATTTTTTGGCATATTTTCTGCTTTCAGAACAACTGTAGACAGCAGAGCAAAATAGAGAGACACTTATTTACTTTCTATCAGTTCATCTTCCTATTATAAGAATTGTACAATAGCATCTAGAGGTAAAGGAGAGACGAACACTGACTAAGCTCCCGTCATGATAATAATAATGATGATGCTGCAACCTCTCCTCCGTTCGCTCTCTGATTGGACGTCTAAGGCTGCAGAAGTCTGTGGTTATGTTTGTCCTTGTTAAAATCAACCATACTCAACAGTGTGATTGCAATAAAACATTTGCAAGTGAGAAACAGATAAGACCTCTTTGTCACGCAAACTGTTCATCATGTGAACGGTGACTGAGCTGTGGCTGAACGCTACTTGATTTACCATGCAGGTTGGAAGATCTCAAACTTTAAATGTCGTGGTCACTGCCAGAGGTATGAGAAAAAGACACCAGATTTGTCTGTGTAAATCTCTCCAATATCCAAATGACTTAAGTGACTCAATTTAGAGAATGATGACCCCAACCCAACCCATTCAATGGTCGCCAGAGAAATTAGGAAATGATAAACTAGCCTGATCAGCGTCATGGTGAGGTATGTATATTAAACATGATTAAGGCTTCTTCTATCATTTTTTTTGTTGATGTCACAGTTGTAGCCCTTCTTGATCCAAACCTGCTGTGCCAATCACACAGCAGGTTTGATGCTCAATTTCAATGTTAGCATGGTCATTCATACGACCATTTATTGAATTAAACCACAGTGAGATTTCTGTTGGAGCGGTTTATGACGCCAAAGTGACCCCGCAAACTGCTGTGTGACTTAAACGTCACACAGCGGCGCTCCGTTCACAGAAGTAACAACGGACGCTGCCAACTATGGATTGATATCAACGTTTATTCAGCAGTGAGAGCAGTATTGTCACAAGATCATAACAAGGTAAAGAAAGCTAAGAAACATGAAATAGAAGTGACCTTTTATGGATCATTGACGGTGGTACACTGTGGTTATGGAAATGTTAAGAAACATGTTAGTTTATGCTCAGCTGGTACTTAGGAGCTAAATATACCCCAGACCATCACACCACCGCCACCAACCAGAACCGTTTGGGTTATTGTAGGACAGCTCAATTCTTCCCTGTTACTTATTCTTATTCTGACCTTCTGACCCGAAATCAAGACTTATCAAACCCATGCAACATGTTTCCAGCTTGTTATTGACTAATTTGTGGATTTTAGCCTGTGTTTGCTGGTCTTCTGCTCCAAGGTTTGTGTTGTATGCTGAAAGACAATATTCCACGTGCCTTGGCTGTAACAAGTTATTTGTGTCGCTGTTGTCTTTCAACCTCTCCCCATTCTTCTCTGACCTCTGACGTTAACAAACTAATTATCCACATGTCTGTTGCTCATCGGATATTATCTCTGTTTTGGACCGTTTTCTGAAAACCCAAGACGGTTGTGTGTGATTATCCTAGTAGATCAATTGTTTGTCAAATCCTCAGACCAGCCCATCTGGCGCCAACAACCAACCGATGTAGAGTCTCCTACATCCATTTTCTTTCTTGTTCTAGTCCTGGAATTGAACTTGAGCTGGTTTTGTTTACCCCGATTTGATGCCTAAATACACTGGGCTGCTGTGATACTTTTGGCGAATTTACTGCTTGTGGAATGAAGCAATAAGCAGGTGTACCCAATAAAGTGGCAGAAAAATGCTTTATTGTCATGCAAAGTGTAAATGTGACCAAGCATTGTCTTTTACAATTTCAACATTTATCACACAGTGGGGGTGAATGTGGATACACATACCAAAATAATTAGAATGAGGTCATTAAAAAAAAGTAAAAGAAAAAATATCAACCTTATAAATGCATAGTTTTACATCTACGTATAATGTTAAACCTAAAGCAAACACTTACGCCCACCTTCGCTTTCTAGTGCCAAATTGTAAGTATTTTTAGACTTAAGGACAATAACAACAACCGTTTTAATCTCGTGCGCTGAGTCCTTTGCGATCGGGTAAAAAAAATTCATGACTGAATTATGTGATTTGTCTCAAAATTGTCGGACGTTTCACACTTTTCATCTGAGGATCTTCACATTAGAAAAATAAGTAGATGGGGAAGATGCAGAGCGTAGTTAACAGGTTTCCCCACAAGTATGCTTCTTGTTTTCCACTCAACAGTTCACAATATAATTCTCACATTCGATATTTAATAGATCAAATCTGGCAAGACGTAGAAGGAATGTTAAGTATCTCTTAAAACTAGCAAGCTCTCAATACACAGTGGACATGTGAGGATGTTATGTTCACAAATTAAAAAAGGATATTTGAAAATAAACTTCACTTTGGAAACTGTAAAAAGTAATGTTTTCTGGATGCGAAGGGAAACGCAGCAGAAAAAAAAAAATCACGTGTTGCCAAATTTCCTCATACAGGAATGCAAACAGATAAAGTGTTGGAAGTGAATAAGCACAACTATTACAATGTTAGCATAGTTAACCTTTTAACTATGCTAATGAAATCAAAATCCTGGCTGTACATATAAAACTGTTGGTGAGGAAAATGCGACACTGCTGATTTCGGAGTAAATTGTATGCCGCATCCTCGGTTGTGTTTGTCCTTCCTTTAGAGTAGAAGTACTGTGATGGAAAATATTTGAGGAAATGGCAAATGGTTAATGGGCCAGTGCTTGTTGTTAAATTCCATAGCCTAATGTGTCTCAGTCAGGCATAAGACCAAGTGTTGTACGCCTGCCAGAAAACAGTTTGGAGGCTCATCGGCAAACGATTCTCCCTGGAAACACTAACACGCTGATTCCCCTTCTACGTCTTAAGATCATGAATTACTCTTTAATCAGATTTCCTTTAATTTTGTCTTAAAGTTCTGTCTGCCATTTTGTTTTTAAATCACAAGCCTTGGTAGATAATTTACAGAACCTTGTTTAACTATGTTCACCTTCACTGACCCGGAGAGCTTCACACTTTACTGAACCAAACTCTTGAGTGCAGCTTGGCTTCAAACTCCCAAACCCGCCCTCGACCAGGAATGTCAGTGCAGTTTAGTGTGTTTCTTAAGAGTTAATGCAGTATGTTCATACATATATCTGATGTCACTCTCCAGAGTCAGATCCCCAGGTGCCCCCCTACCACACTTCTTTCACCTCAAGGCCCCACTCCTGACCCCACCTTCCCCATTTCCCAACATTCCTGGGCCGTGCCACATCAGTCAAAGGCCCAATTCATGGGGTTAATGCTGCAGCGAGTGCAGACAGGGCTTCGAGACAGGATGTTTAGTTGATACCTCGCTCTGCTAAAGCAAACAAGCCCCCAAAATATGATTACCGAGGGCAGACTGGGAGCAGTGCTCCAGCCTCACTTCAGTTCATCCAGGCCACACTAATGTCCTCTAAGTATCTTAGCTTTACTTGTTTCCACATGTTGAACAACCCAAACCTGAAGGTTGATCAGTCTGAGCTTATGAGAACAGGGGGAAGATGTCCACTGTTTAGGCATTGCTCTTTTAGGCTGTAGACCTTTTTGAAAAACTGAAGGCGAAGGCTGATTCCACAAAATATTTAAAAAAAACCTCTCCAAATCTTAACTTGACAGTGTGCTTTAAAGTCTGCAAACCTTTGCCTGAGTCATTTAAATTGGATTATGTCAATAAATGCTGTAAACGGACGAAAAAACGCTGCACACACAAAATGTAGCAAACACTGAACTAATTTTAAAAAAGGAGGAAAATCGAGTCGGGTCTTTCTTTAAGGTCTTAATAAAACATTTCTGAGGAACTCCACACACAGAAACCTGTGGTTCTTTTGGCCGGAAATGGATGCGAGTGCAGCGAATTTTGTGGATTGGACCCACTGGATTTGACGCACTGAAAGCACTAAACACAGTTTTAGGCGACCACCATGTGATTGAAACTTTCCTAAATGCAAGAGCAAAAAACAACTTCAAACGCTTTTTAAAAAAATACCTCAATAACATAAAATAAATCGTTTTATGTACCTAAATAAAGATAAAAGCCAACAAGTTGCTTACAGTAATACAATGTACAGTAAAACAACAAACTGAATCCTATTTCCCTCTTGCTCCAGCTTGCAAGCTAACGTTAGCACTGCTGTACAGCTAGCTGCTGAAGGGAGTTGTCTCACTTGGAAACTTGCTATGCTTTATTTTCCCTTGTGTAAAGGTAATGTCACAATGAATCCAGTGTTTGTCCATGTATAAAAAGCAGTGAAAGAGATTATACATTGATATAGGTGGCAGAACTAATAAATCCTATTACTTAGGAGTAAATAATATGATCTGTACCATTTACTTATCATAACTAGTTTCACAGGCATCACCTCACATTCCAAGTGACTTATCTAATCACAATCCTGCTCACAAGATCCAACTTCAACAGCCAACATGGCTGACTTACACTAAGAAAGAGGCGATAAAGGCGATAATAAACTACTTTTTTTACACAACCTCAAGCTGTAAACCTGTTGGTGAAACACCTAATATTTAGAGCACCAACAAAACAGTTTTCACTTTGTCTTGTATATCTGCATGCAAAAAAGGGTAAATTACCCTTTTTTTAGGGTAAATGACTAGTTTAATGGATACTCCACAAAGATAAACGTGTTAGATAATGAATGGATGGATGTGCACTAATATTGAGAAAATTGGGCTCAATTTTACATCAGAGAGGGAAAAAATGTATCTGGATTTAGTAGCAGATGAATTTAACATGTCAAAAATAAATTACAGCAGTAATGGAAATGGCTTATTTAGGACACTTCATTATTCTCTGATTAATGTGAGCCACTGCACTAACCATCGCACACACAAATTTAATTTTCTTTTTGACACAATATTTGGCATTTACTACGAATCATATTCACCTTTCTCACTAACAACCGTGCCAACGCTTGAGATTATTGTGAGTCCAACAATTTTCATCCCTCATTTCAGTAATTTGCATATCACATCAGAAGAGAGACTAAATTTAAATACAGCAGACAGGCATTGTAATTTGAGAAACAGCAACAGAAGCCTTTTCAAACATAGGCCAGCGCCCAGAAGACAAGCGGCTCTCGCCTGGACGTCCATCGTGAAGGTAGAAAAGCCCCTCCATTCGTCCCACCCAACTCTTTGCATGATGGGAGAACATGTGTGTGTGAGTGTGTGTGAGGGTTTTGTTCCAATAGGGCCCCTATGTGAGCACACTGAGACGATCTTATCACCGAGTCAGACAGAAATTCCTCGCTGTCTCTCCCCCATCACATAAACACACACACACACACACACACACACACACACACACACACACACACACACACACACACACACACACACACACACACTTGCACACAAATTGAAAATAAGCAGCCGAATTGCGCATTTTGTTGGGAGCCACACACAGATGATCCCCACAGATATGAATACTAAACTTCCAATTTTTCCCTTGTCATAGCAGGCCTGCGGTTTTTAAAGGGAACGTTAACTGATCGAACGATAAAGGAGGCAAGGGCAAAGGTATGCATGAACCACGCCCTGCTGTGTCTTTTTTAAGGCTAAGCTGGCTGATTTTAAAAGTATAGAACAGATGCCAAGGTGCCACAGCGCTTATTCAGAGCTTGTTTTTGTTCTGAGAAAATATCGGAGACTTGAGGTGACACACACGAGGATTACCTCCACAATAAAAGATTCAGTGACTCTCTCGAAGAATCTATGAGATTAAGGCTTTTGTTAAAATAGCGACAGTCATCTCTTCCATGCATGTTGGTGTGTGCAGCATGTTCAGCGTATTTCCTTTTATTTGACCGGCTCTGGCTCCTAATAAGATTCATTCAACCTGTCAAAGGGAACAACAAAAGACACATGCAGATTTCTTGGCTGCCTCTATCTACCTAAGTCTCGCTCCTACTCACACTCTTGACTTGATTTCTGGTTCTGGGCTCCAGTATTCTGGTGTGGGGGTCAGCGGTTCAGAGACCACACACACACACACACGCACACACACACACAGATGCAGAGACAGACAGAATACAAGCACCACGTCTTGTGTAAAACATAACGAATATCCATTTTAATTTCAACATGGTCGGGTTGTGCCTTTTCCTACTAATCCATTTGAAGAAATCTAAACATCACAATCTGAAGCTGGACTTGTTCGTTTTGACGGTACAGATTTAAGGCTGCTTTCACTGTATTTCCACTGTGCCTCTTTTATTTAAATGTGCTTCGGACGTCAACAAGATGAGACTGTTTAAGACTGAATGTGAACACTGTTCCTCAATTTTATGTTGTTGTTGCAGTTGCTTCTGTCAGGCTGCTGCAGGACAATTGTGCCTACAATCCTGTAGCTTGCTACCGTCAGCGGGTGAATGTGTGTGAATGGGTAGTCAAACGTAGTCAAAATCACTTTGAAGTCCTATGAACTTGATAAAGCACTACACAACTACAGGAGGCACTACACAAGTACATTTACAATGTAGTGTAAACAGGTTCTGGTCATTTTACGCTACTTTTGTGGTTTTAGTCACTTTATACACAACTTATGATGACTATGTGTAAATCTGCCCACCACCAGTCGGACGTTTCATATCAGTTCTACCAACCAAGTGATACTAAGACATTTTTATGAGCTGCAATGGTCTGCTGTAAGAAAATTACTCCAAAACACAGCCTTCACAAACAGAAGATCTGTTTTGCTTAGTCAAATGGAAATTAAAATGAATCTGAATTGCATGGAAGATGAAGTCTTCAGAAGAAAATATGCACACAAAAAAAATTCAATTGTTTTCTTCCCAATAATTCATAAAAACACTTAACTACAACAAAAAAATAAGCTGATAAAAACAGCTTAGCTACATTGACATAATGAAATGGTTTGTTCATTTTTACAAAACTAAAGTTCAAAGGCAATGCATGGGTGTGAAAAGACTTTATGAACTGGCAAAGTGGGAAAACCTCAATGGATAAACCATAAAATATCTCGCTTTGCACGATCAGACAGTCTAGGAAAATGTAGATTTTAAATGATGTATTTTGGTTCTTTGCTACCAGCAGCAAGCAACAAACAAATGTCTTACATATATTTATTTGGAAAATAACCTAATATTTCAACAAACTTTTAAAAACACATGTGACTTCAGCATTAACAACATGATTCACCAAGACGTAGTAGGTGAAACCTTTGCAAGATCAGATCCTGTTTCAAGCTTTTGCAAGACTGTCCTAACTCTTAAAGACACACCATGTGCACAATGTTAATTTTCGGCAAATAGCCATTTAGTTCACTTCTTCTTCTGTGTTCACGGATGCTCTGCGCTACAACCTGCCTCAGAGATCTACAGGGATCAGGTAAAAAAACATGAGAACTTCAAAAATTTAGAAGACACTTAGACTCATGGCCATTTTTAGAAAGCACCGCTGCTTAAAAGGAAACTATAAATAAATTGGGAGTTGTTTAAAACTTGTCCGGACTGTACAGTAGTTAAGTGAAAACTTAAACATGTATATCTTATTAGAGGTGCTGAATCTCAATGTATATTTTTATACAGAAACATCCCCAACAAAACTGTTGATGCAGAAAAAAATTTAATTTTGACGTCTGAACTTCTATACCTAACTGAGTGAAAAGACCTCCCTCTGACATTTCTTCAGACGCCGCGCCGTGACCACGCCGCGCCGTGACTATGCCACGCCGCGTCGTGACCACGCCGCGCAGGCTGTCTAGGTGCCCATTCACCTTTCAACACCATCCACAAGTGAGCCCAGGGAGGCTTGATTGAGTGGGTTTGTGGGTTTCTTCTAACGCTACAAGGACCTCTCCACCCGACCCCAGCACGTAAACAAATAAAGCTCCAGTTTCATCATCTAGAGGGGGCTGTTTCCTGTCCCAACTCAGTCCTCAGCTACCCACCCACCCATCTTCTTTCCACATATACTCTGGCACACAAAACTCTACACCGCCGCCTCATCAGAGCGGCTCGGCCCCCCGATCCCCATCCCGCCCCCAAAGTGCCAGCCTCTTTCCACTGCTCAATTGCAGAGAGGAATGGAGGGATTTGAGGGAAGAAAGAGGGAAAGGGGGGGATGGGTGGCTAGAGAGGCAAAAGGGATTGGGAGTATGCACGGGGATCTTGTTGCAGCTTCGTCCCGGTGAAATATTTTGCCGTGGAGAAAGCGTAGACGAGGAAGGAGAGAGAGAGAGAAATGCTACACTGCTGCGGCATCTAGATAGCGAGACCCCCAGACCCCCACCAAGCCCTCCATGCCACTCTCACAATAGGAGCTTTATGCAGTGGGCCTTTTGGGTTGTCCCTGCAGCCTTTGAAGATAGTGAGGGGTTTTGGGGGGGAAGCACAACACGATAACGGCAGTAAATATAATTTACCCCCTTGTGCAAACATCCAGGAAGGGGGCATTTTATGTACGTTTGCATTAATGAGTGTGTGAGTGGGAGTCTGCGACACAAAAGAAACTTTTTTTTTTTTTTTTTGCCGCACTGTGAGGAAAACCTAAGCAAAGATGTAACTTTTGCCATCCAAAACATCCCCTTTGACCAAATGTATCCAAATGCTTCTGCGGAGGAAAAAAAATGCAGGCGACTCACCTGTGTAGTCTCTTGGCATAATGTGGGGCGAACTGGGAAGGAGTTGGGCTGCAGTTTCAGTGTAAGACAGAGCTGAGTCTGTTGTGTTTACAAAACAAATAAAAAAACACAAAAGAAACATGAGATCCAGATTATTTTTCTTTCCTGTAACATTTTTTTAAGAGGAAAAAAGTGCCAGGAGGAAAACACTCTCCTGGAAATAGTTTTTTATTTCTTTTTTTTGTCTGTAGTGACAAAAATAAATTAAGAAACAATGCAGGTAAAATATCACAGATTCCCAAACGTTGAGCTACGTTACAAGTTTTAAGTTCAGCCCTCTTTGGGATTGAGCCGAGAGTTTCCCGGAGAGCAAACTATTCTTGCTCAAACCGTCTCTCCTCTTAATAACTGGGTGTCACTTTCAACGGCGGCAGCTTTTCAACAATAATCCATATTTCCACACTACAAATACGGCGGTGACAACACGTTGCTGCTAGTTTACCAGTTTGTTGTGTGGTAGGCCATTTTCACCAAACTTACCCAGTAGCTTGTGTTCATCTGAACGGGACTGAGAATATGGAGGAGGAGGTGATTCTGAAAACAGAGCAAAAAAAAATTAGGTATGGCACATAGACACTGTAAAATAGAAGTCAAAATGTATTAATTTACAGTGAAGAAAATGTCAGCCATTTGAAACTGTGTTTAACTTGAATATTTAGAGGTATTTAAAGGAAATTTTGGTTCAATTGTTTGCATAGCTGAAGCAAAGAAGTGAACTGTTAAAAAGAGCTAATGAGCACTAGCATGAAAAAACATGAGCAATTCAAAGCACACTGATCTTTCCCTGAAGCAAACTATTCAAAAGAGAAATATATGAGGGAAAATTAGTAAAACTCCCAGCACAAACTGAAGTGAACCAGATTCAACAGAGAAAATAGGGCTTCTGAACGTGGATCGGGGAATGACTGCTTCTAGACGAATAATCTTAGCAACCAAGCTAACAGCTGTTAGCAATGTAAGTTAATAACAACATACATCTCTGCTTTAAGTTCCTCAAAGCACTACAGCAACATGTTCACTAGATATAGTATAATGCTGTTTGTGTGAAAGGTTTTTTTAAGATATAACATCTATTTACTGAGCTTTATCCGAAAGGCGGCCATATAAGATCTTCTTGTTTTGCTTGATGAAAAATCATATTTTCACTCTCTCTATCGCGGCTTTTAAGGACTTTTGTCCCAACTTCAAACATTACAGTATCAACAGCTGAGATACTGAGAGCAAAACTGAAGTGCACAAATAAACAATATCCTCCAACGAATCAAGCAGAACCAACAGCTAGGATTTTGTTTTTCTCGCTTCTTCGTTTTTGTTGTGTTTTTGTGATATGCCACAGCAAAATGAAAAGTCCAACATGTTAAAGTCTGCAGGTCAATTTGCCCCTTTGCCCATTCACATCCTTACTTACTTGCTTTCATCTCTTTCTACTTCACTACGTGTAAAGAACGTTTAAGGCCCATACTTAAACCAAGGCAGAGGAGCGTTTTGTTTTTTTTCATCCATGAATAATGGATGAATTGCCATAAAATGTTCAAATCTCATCAATAATTTAATTTGTATATGATTATTGCATATTGCAATTGCATTACATTTGATTCGAACTTAACAGGGTTCAAACTCCCATTTAGGCCCGTGTCCACCCTTGTGAAACGCTGGTAGGTACGACTTACTGACCGCACTTCCTAACAGCAGGCTAAGATCACAGTATAGAAAACGATTTTAAATCATCTGTTGTGCAAAACAACCAGAACTGCAAAGGAACCGTCACCAGCTTACGCTTCCGTCGAGATTGTGGTACTTGAAAAAGACTAAGGTAGCATACTTCAAAAACAAACGTGTCCTAAAACTGATCTTTACTTTCAATCGTTCAACACGAAGAAATCTCTCAATACGTTTGATTTTGCCAGCCGGCTGAGTTTTATATCTTCAACCCTATATGCTAAAAGCTAAAAGCAAGTCTTTCATATTCTTTTTTTCATATTAAACATCAAAATCTTCTATATGTCTTATTGCTTTTAATCAGACATGATTTGTCGCCTTTATTGCTGTGCTTTCCCTGCATTTATCTCTTCGACTACAGCACAGCTAACATTTTTATGCCATGCAGACTCTCTCAAAGGAAGCTCGGAAATCATAAGTAAAATAGCTGCTGTTGCTGGGAGAGTCCCTTCAGCACAAAGTGGACCTGGGTTTGTGGCTGCGGCCCCTTTAAGAGCAGAGCCAGTAATTGCTGGAGTCCTCAGTCTGTCAGATACCAAGCGAGTCAGTCTGGCGCCAGGGCTATGCAAACTGTATATTATCGGCACTCCTTCACCTAAATAACAAGAGGAGGACCTCCTTGTCAAAGCAAAAAGAGCCGAAGTGCAACCTGAGACTGAGCGCTGGGACTGTGTAGGAAGGAGGCAAAGTTTTTCAAAATAAAAAAAAGGAAAAGGGGGGGGGGGGGGGGAAAGTCGTTTATAAATGTGTTTGGGATGCCCAGAGGAGCCCAAGTAAAAACTGAGAGATTAAACTTTTTTTTTCTTTTTAATTACACGAAACGCAATAAAACACGAGAGAAAGTGTAACTTCCGACTTTTCCCCCCTCCATTTAAAAAAAAATTCAACAACATGATTGGATTAAACCCTTCGGAAATATTTGCTGGCAATAACTCGATTATTATTATCTTTTTCCTCTTGACTGACACTTCAAACAATAACTCCTGCAGGCCGCAGGCAAACAAAGCTCATTTGTTGGAAATACCCATTTAATTTATGCAATCGTTATTTACTGAGTCATCATCAGTCTTCAAGTGGATTAAAGCATAATTAAACTTGTGAAACCCCTTTCACGATCAACTTTTTTTTTCCAGGACTTCCACCTAGAATTGGACCTGCATGGGGGGGAGAACCTCTCTGATCCGTGATGCCTGAATATGTTTGCTGCTGTTTGATCCACTTAGGCCCCCCCAAACCACGTGAACCCCCCCCCCCCCCCCCAGTTTGGTTGCCCTCCTCACCTGGCCCGCACAGCCGGCTGTAGTGATAGGGGTTGCAGCAAACCTTTGCGCCGTCTCCGGAGCCGAAGCTCTGGCAGTGGCACAGCGACTTGAGTCGGGCCGACAGCGGCAGGTCGCTCCAGCGAAACACCCGGCACAACAGATACTGGGGGGAGACGTGGTGGCCGCCGAGCCGCAGCTCGGTTCTCGGCACGGTGACGCACTCGCCCGGCACCCCTCCTTTGGTCTCCACGGCCTTCACCAGAGCATCAAGAGATCCGTCTTTGAGTCTTTTCAAAAACGCGTGAGCGGTGCTCGCCAGGTCCTCCTCGGGCCCCGTGCGCCTCGGTGCGCACTGGCAGGGGCCCCCCGCGTCCTTCCTCGGGGCCCAGTAGGAGCCCCGTGGTCTCAGATCCCACTCCCCAAACAGACAGCACGTCACGGTCCTCCCGTCGCCCTCCTGCTCCGGCAAGGAGCTCCGGCGCCCCGCGACGCACATGACACCCCGGTCGTCGTCGGACTGCTCCTCCTCTTCGTCCCTCTCAATGGTCTCCGTCATGGCTCCGGCCTCGGCGGAGAGTCCCGGCGCCGCGTCGCTGCGCGTCACCGACCTCTGCTCGTGTCTGTGGAGCCTCGCCGAGTGACCGTGCCGCGCCGCCTCGCCTCGTCTGCCTCCATCCCGCCCGTCGCTCTCGGTGACCAGACGGCTTCTCCAGAGTCGCCGAACAAGACCGGAGCGTTTCGACTTGAACATACGACAAACCTAGACAGTTTTGGATGAGTCCCGTCGGTCCCGTCCGCCTCTCCGGGGATGCCGCATCGATTTTACGTGTGTTTCCGAAGACGGGCGGTTTGAGCACCGCGCGCACCACATGCGCAGCCGGTGGTCGCGGTTTTCCCTGCTCGCCTGCAGCATCCGAAAGTTCAACTCAAGACGCTGAACATCGTCGGCTTTTCCGAAGGAGGCTGGACACAGTCGCTGACCCGGTGAGCTGCTGTCGCCAAACCCAATTAAGCCAAAACTTTCGCCAGCCGCCCGACCAAACCTTTAACTGTCCAACTCTCGGGTGATCTAGCGCACAGTCCGCAAAACATAGCCAGACAGCGTCAGTTTACATCAGTAACAAACACCTTCGGAAGCAAGCGCCCAAAGTTTTCTAGAGTTTTGCATCGAGTTGCCAATGATAATAATAACAATGATAAAAGCTCTCCTCCTTCACGCCTTAAATAAATCCTCACAGTCCTGGAAATCCCGTTCCTATAAGTCGCCGGACGCCGCAACTTCTTCGCCACTGTCCCGGAATACCGCAGAGACGTCCGGGCGCTCCGGTGCCAAACTACCGGACGGATTCCGTGCAGAGAAGTTGTTTCTAAGAGAGCTGGATTTACTCCACTCTCCACTCCCCTGCAAGTCTTTTTCGGACGTAGACCCATGCGCACACACACACACACACACAAACACACACGCTCAGGCACACGCGAACATGCTGCTGCGCACAGTCAGTAATCAAGCCGGACGGAATGAAGGCAAGTTCTCTCGATTTAATTTTCAAAGTAAAGCTTTTCAATTTCTGCTTTCCAATAGATTTAATCCACATAATTCACTGAACCAACAAACTAAAAAAAGAAAGAAAAATAGAGACGAGCAGTAGAAATTTAAATATATTTCCCTTTATATTATACATTTCTCATTTCACCTTAACATTCATTCCTTGTCTGTAACGTTCTGAGGGACAGAGTGGCCCACTTGTTTTGACAAATATGTAGGTCAAATATATCTTTGACTGATGCTTCAAGTAGATAAGTCTATATGGGCCCCATATGGGCTGTGCTGAGGGTGAAGAGTTACTAATAATTGGGCCCAGACATTCTGTGTTGGAACTAAATTCAAACAACTACACACCAAAAGATAAATAAATACAGGTAAAACCATCTGGGCACCAAAACTGCCCAAAATCAGATAAGTTTGTACAAACTTTAAGTATTTGGGTCAAGGTTGTTCTTTGTCAAACTTGCAAAGGCAGCTAACCTGGTGATATTATAAACCACCCAAAGCTTTTGTTATCACACTCAAGACTTGCTGTCTAGGCTGGCATATCTTTACTCACACAGTAAGCTCTTGAATGTGTGGATTTTTAATCCAATCAACAAGCAAAAATGAGAGAGGATCAAAAAGAATAGCATTTGTTATTGTTATAAACAGGAAAATCCTCATCATTTTTAGTTCAGTGTGTAATTTTTAGTTCTGAAATGTATGTTTGAGAGCTATTCTCATGCAATTATAGTAAATTTTTGCATGTATAGGCATTACATTGTCAGCAATCTGGCGTGTTTTAAAAAATAACTTACAGTAGCATTTGCCATAAGACTACAAACTGTTTATATTATGCAAACAGACATATTAAAGTCTTAACTGAGAAGCCAGTTCAATTTCTTGGGGGGATATTTCTTTTAAATCGTTGTCTAAATGAAGTATGAAGGTATAGAGGGAAGAGCAGGACTCAAAGTAGAGGTGAAATAGAATTTGAGCTTGATTTTTAGATTATGACTTGTCCCCTTCACATTGAACTACACATTAATAAAAAGGTCTTACTACAAGCAGAGACAAGACAATGAAAAAATGTAGCGCTCTAATTAGTTTACCACCGTCGTGCTTTTACTTTGAAACTCTAAGCAACAAAACTTCCGTGTGTCTCTGTCTGCCTTGACTCTGTCTCTCTCTCTCTCTCTCCGGGCCCCAGAGGAAAGCTCTGGAGCCATTGGTTGATTCCCGCCATCATGTGCCAGTCTAGACACTTTGGCGGCTCGGAGCTGCTCTGATTGTTGCGCAAACACGGTTTCAAGTTTCTTAACTCTTAAAGACGCAACATCCCGCTCTGCTGGGCTCAACCCTGGAAGTGCTCGGCAGCTAAATATCACAGCAAATCCCCAGAGAACTCAAGAAAACTGTATGCAAACGCATTTGAATAAATACATAAATGGCATATATTTGTATTTACACAATTGGACCCAGTTAAATTTTTTTTAAATCTCTTTCTCACTGTTTATTCAATGTCACATGCTGTTTTAAATTATGTGAAGTAAATAAAATT
>CAEGAF010114587.1:0-25974 GCA_903067075.1 Micropoecilia bifurca
TAACGTGTTACGTATCACGTTTTAACGTGTTACGTATCACGTTTTAACGTGATACTATCACGTTTTAACGTGATATGTATCACGTTATAACGTGATAGCGTTCGAATTTTTTTTTTCCTGCGTGACAGCAATGCGCTTCCGTACCCTTCTTCACAAAATGTAAACAAAAATGAAGTGGCATCAGATTTTTGTGACTGTAGGATTTTTCCTTTTGTCTTCACAAAAGACATCCAGTCATTACTGCTGCTAGCGGTAGACTCGCACGTTTGTTTTGGTTGCATTTATCCAGCTGACAAAGTCAGCTTCCTGCTTTTGAAGCGATCTCCGATCTGCTTGGCTTTCATTCAAACCTCTTAGCTGACAGGAGTGGCAACCACTGTAGTCTTCAGCCCTCATCTCAAACCAGTCTGCTCTAACCTCTGACCTCAACAAGGCATTTTGTCAAAGCAAACTCCTTACCTCCTCTACAAGTTTAGGTAGACTTTCCTATCTTGGAATAGTAATAATAATAATCTTATTGTCTGATGATGGACTGAACCGACCTCTAAGATGTTCAAACTCTAGGATAAAATTGTTTCATTGTCCGATTTTGCTTTAAAGTGCAGCGAACCCCGGTGTAGCACAACTGACGATTTTTAAAAAAAAATTCCAAAGTGGGCGGGGCCAATAGCCACCGAGGGGCGGGGCCAGGAAGATGAAACCTACTGTTGTCAACTTAATGACTATATTCAGCAACTTTTCAGACCCTTTAGTGTCTTTTTGAAAAAAAGTAATTAGTGACAAATCCATCAACTGTTTTTTCCTGTGTTATTGGAGACTTTCCTGGTAAGTTAAGCAGCAGCAATCTCTGCAGTAACTGTCCTGACTGAGAGAGCATGCAGCTGCTGTGAGCCCCTCCTGCTGCCTGAGCAGAGCCAGTCGACTCCGTGTCCACATTGCAAATGAGTCACACACGTGCAAAGCTTAGAAACGCCATCGATCAACCTCACTGTTCCAACTCCTGACTCACTCACCATGTGTCTGTGTGAGATTGTTTTATACCAGGATGTGACGTAAACATCAACTGAGCTATGCTGTTGTAACCAATGGGAACATTTGACTGCAGTAGCCGCGGTTCAACCCGAAGAGGGCACCACTTTGCACAAAAATGTTTCAACTTTCATAGAAACATGAAAATACCGTCACTTGAGGACAGATGTAGACAGTTTATCTGCAAAAGAATAAAATATTACACTCAGTCTCATCTTTTTTCACTGAATCTTCATGGCGCTGTCCAATGTTTTCAGAACACCTGTGTTTCTGGAATCTTAAAATTAAATTATTCCAGATGAGACAGCTTACTAATTGGCCTACTTCTGAAGGAAACTGTTTGCAGTGGATTTTATTTAGGAGCATTAGAGCAAGGTAGCTTAAAAGTGTCTTCGGTAGCTGGTGATTTTATGTTATTCTTAGCCATGATGATGGCAATCCCTAAAGGATAAAGTCGATCTGTGCAAATATCTACAAGCGATTTATGACCATATCACTGGGTTCGACTGCAACTGTACACGGTGTGCCAGGGCAGAATAACATCGCCGTGCCAGTAACTATAGATCAGCCATCCCATAATTAGATTTCTGCAAACCAGAACGACTCCTTATTGGATGTCATTCCGAGATGCTTCTCCTGCGACTGCCTCCATCAGCCCATCTTTACTTTGCAGATCTGCCAACGCAGCCATAAAAGAACGCTCCTAATCGGCGTCGTAATTACCTTCAATAATTATCGACAGCGCTGCAGATGGGGAGGCAGGATGGACAGAAAGAGCCCTCGGTTCCTGCGTTGGGCTCTGTGAGGCCAGCTTTGTGGAAGAGGCGTCGTTTCCGGAGATGAAAGGTCCTCCGAACACGCAGTCCGCAGGAGGTAGTGGGTCTAGGTTGACGTCATCCGTTTGCTCTAATGTTGAGTGCCAACCATCAACAGCAGGTGACCTCCTCCTCCTCCTCCTGCCTCCAAACAAACACTCACACTCTGCCATCTCCCCGTTTGCCAGGACTGCACCTGCAGCATATTATCCAAGCCTTTAGCTTTGTAATGCGGCGCAGGTGCCAAAGAACCAACGCACCATTGTAACACAAACATACATAACAGGCCCCGAAATGAGGATACGCGCTTACAGATGTGCAACGATTAATTGATATAATGAGACGTAAATGCAATACATTGTTTTCTCCCACGAGCAGCGCATATGGCAGAGAGGGGGGATTTTAGAAGTGTTGATTCCTTCCCTCAAAACCATTTTTTTCCCCCTAGCTACTGTGCTTTAGCATCACTGATCAGGTTACAGAAACCTGGTCAGTTGTCTGATCATTTCTCACAGAGCAACTGGTGAACAACTTTGCTTTAGCACAAACCTGAACAGTTTAAGTTATCAAATGCAGCCTCACATTGGTGCGCAATCTCTAAACTTTATTCACCAGCTTTCGTTTCACAATAGTTGCATGACAAATATAAGAAACAGTGAGTGAGTCAAAGATTGGATATTTCCAGAAATTTTAGAAGATATCCAACTTTTATCAATTAAATTAAGTGGCTTTCATTGCAAACAAAAACAAAATGAGCGGTAATATTAAAGCAACTGAGGTGAAAGTTACCGTGAAATCTGATCTGTCAGATTTCACAGATTTCAAGATGCTGTCCAATTTGATCTTTTTCTTGGAAAAAAAGTGTAAAACTATATTTTCCCCCTGTGAATAGATTTTTATTCCCCACAGTAAATATTCTTTAGCATAGAAAATGTTTAATCATAGATATTTGAAATATTGATTTGTTTTTTTTATTTACCATTTCCAATTTTCTCACCTACTTCATGCAGTCAGACTTGTTCCATTTAAATGATTTGTTGAGTCTACAGTTTTGGCAGCAACAGATCTGGATAAAAGAGTGATATTAAAATAAAATACTGTGATTATTGTTTTGAGATAGTTCCAGGTTGTTTAGGAAACATTCAAGTTTGACAAGAAAGAAAAAAAACTTTAAGGGACCAAATACTTTCTTTCTACAGAATTTGTATAATTTCACTTTGGGGAATTTTAATTTTACTCAAATGTCCAAAACTAAATTAACTTAGCCTGGAAGTTATTTACATCATGAGAAGAGCATCATGTGACTTAAACTTCACAGTGATTGCTTTTTACAATAAAATGGCATTTTTGTTTATTTAGGAACTTTTCAAATAATTTCCCCCCAAATTAGGAGATTCTTAAGATATTTTCCATCTTTGTTGTTCTTCTATCCTATTTATGAATGAGGCATGTATTATTGTAGTGATCTGTTCAGTGAATGAATCATTTTAACTCGGCTTTTCCCCTTTCACACCTGGTTTCTATCACACCTGCAGCATGTCAGTTATTATCCTCCCTCGCTTGTTTTCCTTCAGATTTCTTTCAGTTTAGTTCAGCAATTTGTGTTTCACATAAATAGAATGAAAATGCACTTTTGGAAAAGAGCACAAGCTTTAGTGGCTTACCTTAAACAGATGACTAACATGTTTAATTAAGCTAAACATGGCAGCAGACATGTTTGATCTCCATCTGCAGTTTGCTGCGATCTGTTAGAACTTCTCAGATTTTTTGTCACGTTACACAAATTGGTTGCAGAGTATGATGTCTAATTGAATTTGGACCAGTTTTTCAACCCCGGTCCTGGAGGCACACTGGCCTTTGTGTTTTAGACGTCCGCCTGCTTCAGCACACATGATTTCAATCAGTGGCTGATTAACAAGTTGTTCCTAATCATCTGAATCAGGTTTGCTAAAGCAGCAAACGATCAGGTTTTCTGCATTGGCAGAACCAATGGGAAGAAGAAGAAAATAAAAGATACATAAAGACACATTTACTCATAGACATAATATATAATATATATATCTTATATTATGTTTAAACTCCCGACCCCATTAAGGGATAAAGGATGTAAGAAAATGGATGGATGGATGGATGGATGGATGGATATTATGTCTATGCATTTACTGGCGAGAACAGCATTAGGCTCCGCCCCCATCTGACAGAGGGGGTGGAGCCTAAAGTAATCAGAGGCAATTGGTTAATATTTGCTGAGACGTGCTTATTCAGACATAAAGGTTAAACTGGCACCAGACTGTAGCCATGGCAACACAACGATCAAACCATGAATCTTATTTTTTAAAAGTTTAAATTACTTAATTTAAACTTTAAATTAAATTGCCTAATTTATTGATGCTGAACCCATCAAATAAAACTTAATATTCTAAAAAAAACAAAAAAACATTTTAGATCTGTGAGTTGAAATTGAAGGTTGAATTAGTATTAATTTATTTTAATAAATTAATACTAATTTATTATTTATTAATAAATAAATGAATTTATTTTGAAGTAGATCAAGTGTTAAATATAGTCTCTGTACAACAGTATAAACATTTCTTACCAGTTGGTGTCAGTAATGCACCATTTGGTGGTTTTCCAGCCACATGAAGAAGAACATTCAGCGCAGTGAGCTTTGAGGACCAGGGTTAGCAAATACTGTCAGACAGTGTTTCTCAACCCTTTTTGGGCCCAGCGCCCCCCAAGCCTTTATCCAGGTCCCTCATCGCCCCCACCAAAGAATTTGTAGGCTAATTCCATCCATCCATTTTCTTGCACCCTTGTCCCTTAGTGGGGTCGGGAGTTGCTGGTGCCTCTCCAGCTGGCATTCCGGGCGAGAGGCGGGGTCACCCTGGACAGGTCGCCAGTCTGTCCCAGGGCAACACAGAGACATACAGGACAAACAACCATTCACACACACATAGGGACAATTTAGATCGACCAATTAGCCTGACAGTCATGTTTTTGGACTGTGGGAGGAAACCGGAGAACCCGGAGAAAACCCACGCATGCACAGGGAGAACATGCAAACTCCATGCAGAAAGGCCGGGGCCGGGAATCGAACCCAGAACCTTCTTGTTGCAAGGCAACAGCTCTACCAACTGCGCCACTGTGCAGCCCACCAAAGAATTTGTAGGCTAATTTGCACTGATTATTATTTCATTATTAATACTACTATCACTATTGTAGATGTTTGGATTTTTATGCTTATTTCTCTATTTATCATCACAAATAATTTCCCAGAGAACAAAAAAGTCATGAAAATAGAAATTATTTCCACAGGCGTCTACGAAAAATGCAATGAACATTCAACTTAAAATTGGTAGAACTAACAGCAGCCAATCAGAGTGGCATTTTCTAGTTGTTAAATATTCCACAAAATGATCAGATAAAAGATGAACAACATGCCAGTTTAAAGTTTGAACTATTTACAAAACGACTGAGCTCTGCAGCCTTAAAACATGGATAGAACTGTAACTACATTAATCATAGCTCTTCTTCTCTTCAGTGTTTCTGTGAGTTTCTGGTGGTGCAGCTCTGTGCTGCCTTCAGGAGAAATGGGACATCAGATTATCATCCATAAAACTTCACCCACATGGCATTTACTGTGCAAACCAGAGCTTACAGTGGAAAAACAAAAGTTCCAGGTCCTTTTAATGCCACACAAATATGAGACAGAAACATGGATCATATCTTTATATAGACCTGACTATTGGTTTATAGCTTAATAGTTTTACTGGACAGAGATTAATCAAATCCTAATGAGTCAAAATGAAAGTGTCATGGAGTCATCAGCCTCATGACATTAACACTGACATGAAAAATAATGTTTAAGAAATAAATATATCAAATCTAAAAACATAAGTAAGTGATCAGTTCTTTACTGTTATGGTCTGTATAATATATTTCTTCTTAGTATTAGATATGGTCTTAAACCCATGGCACTTCAACAATATTTTATCTGTTATCTGGAAGATAAATGTGTGTAAATGTGTGATAAAGATAAATGTGTAGAAACATGAAGAGACCAACGTTTTTGCCCATTTTTGCATTACAAAATAACTCAGTTTCTGATACTGGATGGAGACAATCTTCGCTCATCAGTTTCTGAATCTTGCCACAAATTCTCAGATGAGTTTAGATCTGGACTTCTGACTCTAAAATCTTGTTTAAACTCACGGAAGTTTGTGATAATGGTGTAAAATTGTGCAAAGGTGGGTACATGATGCTTGTAGCGGTCTGAATGTTTGTGGCAGCAAAAGGACCTTGATAATGATCAGCAGCCTTGTGGTGATCGTTACAATAAAAGCCGTCATGAGGTTTTCTCTGGTTTTTTCACCCGACATTAAAGGACCTCCGTCTGTTCCCTCCGTTAAACGTATCTCATTCTGCACAGTCGCGCCGCGTTTGTCTCAGGAAATTGAAACATACAGCGACTTTTGCCGGTCTGAACTTTTTTCACCCACTTCGCTCGGTGACGATTCTGTGCGCTGAAGCTGCAGGGAAACCGCAGCGAGTCGCAAAGCGGGCCGAGACACTGACCACAGGCACCCAGATCCAGACTCAGTGACAGACCTTGTGGTGACATCTGCTTTTACTCAGAGAGAGCACTTCAGCACTTAATAAAGCATGTAATCACGCTGTTGTAACTCGGGAGCAGACAAAGCAGCGCAGCCTCGCAGAAAACCGCTTCATAAGGCAACTTTTTCCCTTGCACACTAATGCCTGGTTCTGTTTATCTGCTTTTAGTTTATCAGCAATTTTGCTTTAAGGCCCAAATGAAGACAAAGTGCTTTGTGAAGTTGTAATGATTGATTACAGGCCTTCGCGGTACAAGCAAGAGAGCTATTTGCTGGAAATCTGACGGAAAAGGTGTCGGGCTCTTATCCTATACACACCTGTATGCAATTTAGTGCATGTAAATGACAGGAAAAAGGAAGGAGGTGTACTTTTTAATGCTGGTGTAATTTTACAGGGCGAAAGCTGAACTCCACATCTAGTGAAAAAAAAAAAGACTCTTTTTGCCACCACCAAACATATGTCACATAGCCGAAATACTTTCTGCGGCGTGTTTCTGCCCAAACAAAACCTTCAAGTTCTGCACCGGCTTTGCAGTTTTACAGGCCGGGGCCCAAAGTCAAATTCACTTTGAGTGTGTTCTCTGCATCTGCGCTCATATTTCAGCTAAACTGCCTCCTCGGCAGGGCCAAGGAATGCATCAGGCACCATAAATCAAGCGCTTGATGGGAACTTGGCGGCCATACAGCGGCGCAGAGCGCTGCGTTATGCAGCCACGGTACAGTAAAGATGTTTTAAGGTGAACATTACCATCTTGGTGGAGGAGAGAAAAGCCAGGGGGAGGATACTTTGATTGGAGGGGAGTTTTTGAGTAAATGACAGAGCTATGAAAGCCTGTCTCACCTCCTTTGGCCTTTTGCATTCCTCTACTTGTGAATCACTATGATTGCTGCGATGGCTATAGGCTATTTATACAGTGTCAGTTACTGGTTTAGGCTGTTTCTTTTCTTTTTTCTTCTTTTTGTCACGCCTCAGTGTTTCAGATCGTCAAATTAAAGTCTTTTTCCTGACAAATACAAATAAAGAAAGCAGTTCTTAAACGATCGTTTCATTTGTAAAGGAAACTAATCTGGCCCTGAGTAAAACAAACAAAACAAAATGTCACATTGTTAGAAGCGCTTAAATTTCACCCAAAACACTTTCAAATGAAAGAATATGAAGGTTTGCATGATTATGTTGGATTGTGGGCATAAAACTTGCCGATGACTAACTTTTTTTTCTTGAAGAGTATTAATTGGACTTTTTTTGGTTTGAGATGGATCTGTTCTGTCAATGAGAGGCTTCGGATGGTGAGGTGGACATTTTTTAGTATTTCTGAGTTGTTTGATGAAAGCACTTACTGTGTCTACAAATATGACTGTGTCAAATCTCAAGATTTTAGCTTTATAAAGTGGTACAATGCGTATGTGGACATAGAAAAAATGCAACATGTTCAATTCTTTCACTACATAATATGTAGAATCAAAAAATGATTGATTCTACAGAACCTGTTTCAACATGAATCAGACAAAAATACCTCAACAAGCAACACATCTCTTAAGATCAGAAACAACGGTATTGACGTCTGTAGGTCTGAGAAACACTTTCTAAGGTTTTGGGGTCTTCAGTGGGAGCCATTATCCTAAGATGGACACAAGGTGAACAGAACTATGGAAATGAATAAAAGAGGACATCAGCTCCTCACCTAGGAAGTCATTAAAGACACAAGAACAGCTTGGAAAGCTCACTTGCTTGAGTTGAGGTCAGAATGAGGACGAGGATGGGCGTTCATTAGAGCAGTGCTTCCCAAACCTTTTCTCCTGGGCCCCCCTGTGGTTTCCAAACATTCTCCTGGCCCCCAGTGGATTACCAAATTGGAGAGGCTGCCTGGTTGAATGATGTGTGTGAGTGGTGGGGGAAGTCGGGGTGATCGATTTATTTTGGGGGCAAAATGAATTGAAGTAGCTGAACTTATGCAACATTGTCAGTAGACTTGTTAAGCAGTTTTCATCCATTTACTGCCGAATTACACTAATCTTTCCCTCCACTTTGTTGTGAAAATTCACACATCAACAAATCCCTGCACTTTTTTTTGCGCTATTGGATAATTGTAAGTTTAATACAGATTTTTGGAAAAAATAGTGAAAAATATTGGATTTAAGTGATTCACAGGTGGACCTGTTTCTTACTTCTGCTAAACATCTGCCTGAATCTTACTTGGTTTATAATCCATAACAATATGGCAAATAATAAAAAGTCGCATTTGCCATCATACATAAGTGCAAATATTTCCAAATTAGTACCACAAACACTTTGATTTTTATTGCCATAAATCCCCCAAACAATTGTGAAATCCTGGAGGGATTGAAAAGACGTTCAATATTACTTAACTTAGAGAACGTATGTATCTTTTAACAGTTAGTTTACATGTTTCAGCAACACGTTCTGGCAGAACCGGCCCTTTAAGAGCGTTCAAGATCTTCATTTGGCCCAAAATGAAACTGAGTTTGACACTTCTGGATTAGAGTGACCAAAAAGAACCAAAAAAAACCAAACAAACTAAATCTCAACATCTTAATGATCTCTAAGGCCTTTGGGGAAACCGTCTGTGAACTGAGAGGACAAAGTAGAACTTCTTTGACAAAAGCATTTAAAAATAAACTGACATCATACCTCCAGTCAAACATGGCAGTAGACCAACCAGGATAATCCTGAAGGAGAATGTCTGGGCGTCTGTTGATAAACCGACGTTAAAATGAATTTGATTATCTCTAACATTTAAGAAAACAAAAGAATCCGTGCAGGAAGCAGATACTTTGTCATGACACTGACTCTGGCTGCGGCCCCAGTCTGGCACAAGCTTGGGCGCTAAAACTTTTTCTTATTTTTCACTTTACTCTGCAGAAGTTGCACAGGTGGGTTTCTCTGGTCGCTTGTCTCGTTCGTCTTTCTTGTCACGGTGGGAGTGAGTGAAAGAGTTCATGTAAAGAAGGCAGCCGGCGCTGTGTGTGCCAGGTTTGTTTGTCACATCTCCGCCTGTCTGCGCCTTATGCAAATGGGTGGGGGGCTGGGAGGGGCAGCTCCATGGGAAACTGCTGGTGCTAATCCAGCATGTTGAACAGGGGAGGAGAGGAGTACTTTTCAATAAAGCACCCCCACCCTTCTGTCAATTCATACACACACAAACAAACACGCCGACCCGCACACACACACACACACACACACACACACACACACACACACACACAGCACACACACACAAGTATCCCTGCGTGCGCCTTCAAACAAACATCACGGCAAAAACACGACGACACACAACTCCTTTCCCACATAAACACCGAACACCTGTTTCTTTTCTGCGCATCTAAACAGACATGAATTAATATGTGAACAAATCCCACGATCTTAAGACCCACTGTCAGTCGGCGGGGTGTAATACCAGGGCGCTTTCAATGAGATAACAACGAGCCCCAGCGTGATCGGCCTGTACTTCCACCTAAAGATAGGCTAATAACACGCTCCAGCTACGGCCCACGACTTAGACTATGAAATTTATGCTAATTTGTGTGGGAATACTGGAGCTAAGAGTGCTGTTTAGGATCAGAGCTGTTTTGTTTTTTTAATTTTGGACATCCCTCATTCATTCCCCAAGCTCTCTCTCTTTTTTTTGCGAACACATGAAGAATAAGATTTTGGTTGTCTCTTTGTTAAAGCTCGAGTTAAAACTTTTGGTGCTCCTCAGAAATCCCAGAGGGGAAAAAAAAACTATGGTGTTTAGGTAATTAATTTGACACAAACTTTTCAAAGTTATGGTAAAACCCAATATAGGTATTTATATCAATCACATTTAAACACAAAAAACAAACGTATTCGCAGTTCAGTTTTTGTGGATTTTTTCTGTGGAACTTGACTCTGAAGTATTTGAGTAAAATTTGAGTATTAGCTGGTTTTTTTGTAGGACAAATGGAAAATATTTGAAGGGAAACGCAACGCTACTTGACACGCTATTGGTTGGCGTTTGCAAAGTAGCCAATCCAGGAGCAGTATTGGTTTTATATTGGCTGTATATCCAAGAGAGAAAATACAAAAAATACTGTAGTACCACTGAAATGGTATTAATACATATTTAGGTATTGAACTGCAAATATTCAGTACAGGATGTGTCAAATGTGATTCCACTGTAAAGCTAAACATCCCCAGTATTACATCAAGTCTAAAAAAAAACAAGAGAAAATCAAAGGTTTTATTCAAGTTAAGTTAATTAACCACTCCGCATGTAGATAAAGGTAACTGCTGTTTGACACCTACTATTATCTCTCAGGTTTTTGTAAAATAAAAAGACGAGACCATAATAAATTATTTCAAAACTATCAATCTCAGTATAAACAATAAATTTGCTATAGGAAAAGATATTTAAAAAGTAAAAAGAGGTAATAAGTGTGTTGTATAACAGGGCAAATCCTTAAACGAAGCATTTTCTTTCTTTTCAGCTTCAGCATTTACTTTTCTTTAGCTTACACTAAACCTGTAAGAAGTTTGTCTGTGTTTGCAGGATTTTCCTGACATTCACTAATCTCTTAATCTGTAGCTGAAGCCAGGGGTTTGCAGGCAGGTTAGAAAGGTATCAGGGAAGACAAGAGTATAAAAAAAAAAAATCACTCGATCACATTTGTAGGATAAAAGTGAAGGCAGTGACCAAAAGCTGGGGAAAATGTTTTAGTCTGAAAAAGATCAGGGAATAAAACAATAAAAAAAGAGTTTTCAAATCATGATTCTATCTATTGAAACCAACCTGAAACCTGTTAAATAATGTGATTAACTCTACCAAGAGCCATCGTACATACGTGGAAAAAACATGGGACAGTGGTGAACGTACACAAAAATGACTCCCAAGATCTTTAATGTTTTGTCTTGTTTTGTAATCACAAAAATACCTTTATGTCATTATTTTAACCTTTATTGAAAACATTTGGTCGAGATCACTAAACAGAAACTCTGCCTCGGCCGCTTCCTGGTAAAGTAAATGAACTTATTCTTCAATGCCAACGAGCATTAGTATATTTCTCCCATAATCCCAGCATAAATGTGTTTGTTGCCATGCTGTGTAATCATACCAGAAATTTAAGATCTACATAAGTAAACACTAACAAAATAAATCTGAACAAACTCCGCTATGTTTGTTTCCTGCTAGATAAAGTCCGCTAAAGTCACAGTTTTGTGCCAAAAGAGGACATGGATTAATTCCCCCGGCTTAATTCTGGACAAATTTTATGTTTCTCCGTTTCAACCTGAAGCCGTGACAGAGCTCTTTGTGCTGGCGTTGGCTCGGGTCCAACGGTGCGGTCCAGCCTCTGCGCTCGCAGGTCGGTGTGAGACGACTCGCTGTGCTTTTTGCCCGCCTCTTCGGTGCAAAGCGGAGCCGTGAGGCGCCGTTATTCTCCCCCGGAGTCGGTACGATACGGAAGAGGAGGAAAAAATGGACAAACACAAAGGCAATCAACAAATCTCCTTTCGCCGGAGCTCTGTGAAACATAATAAGACCAAATCATCATCTATTTAGCTTCGTCAAATCACTGACAGCAGGCCTTGATAAAAGAGAATGGAAAATATGTAGGGTACAAGACGCTGCCAAGACCCTCACCGACAAGAGCTTCCTATTGAAGCCAGATGTTGATTCAACTGGCCAATTTTGATAAATGGCATAATGATTACCATTATAGATTGAGTAATTTTATATCCGCATGCCACATTGTTGGTCCCTTTTAATGGAAGCCAAATAAAGTCTGATTTGCGCCCGAGGCCAGGTGGGCCTTTCTGGCGTTGGCGTGCTGCATGTAGCGCCTTAATCACCGTTAGGAGGGCAGCCATGCAGCAGACGAGCCACCTGGCCTGCAGGGCACCGCCGACCGTTCCTGTTGTTGTCGTCAACTGTCCAGAAAAGCCTGTCACACAGCTCCATAATGAGATTTAATTGGTGCTTTAACCTGACGTTTGCCCCTTCTAATGACCTCAATCCCATTAGAAGGACTTACTCAATCAGAGCTTCTCAAACTTGACCCACTGACCCATATGGATGTTACCTGGTGTGGCACACCGGTGTTTTGACGGACTAAATCTGAGGTCCAAACACTGTGTCCCCCTTTCTCTGGGAGGATTTGGGGTGTTATGGCAGATTAGCGAGAGTAAAGCCACAATGGAAAATGGGTGTGGGGGGTTACAGGATCGCTGCTGGACATAAACTGATGTTTGCGTTCAGGCCTTACTGTGACAGATACTTCGGAGAATCGAGGGAAATCCAATTACTGTACTAAGATACTTTTTTCCCCTGTCTGATCTCATACTGTCCTTATTTCCTTCCTACCACAAATCCGCTTTAAGGTTCTTTTGAAACCTTTTTTTGCCTTGCAAAACATTCAGTGCTCCATGTTTCTGGGAATAATCATAAAGGAGAGTAACAGTGTGTGCAATCAGATTGACCTCAAGTTTCAGAAGACTTGTCTTTGCTGTACTGTACAATCCTACTTCTAACTATAATGATAGTCTTTTCTCTTTAGCAAGACGGTTTTCCAGCTGCCATGTCATTGAGAAAGCCAATGTTTTGCTCCAGGGACCTTGACATTAATATCCGATCAATACCAAAACTAATATTTTGGAAAAGCCTACTGACCCCACGTAGACAGGAACAGTTTGTTTTTTGTTTTGTTTTTTGAGAAAATCTGGAAAATGTTTTTGAAAATATACATTTGTTACTATTAGTACTGGAAATGTGTATAAAAATAATGGAGTTTTTGTATTTTTGTTTCTTTCATATCTGTCTCATGGTTATGATTTTGTTTAACCCGCCATGGGTTATGATTGAAGTAAATGACTAAAAAGGCAAAAATGTCAGAATACAAATAATTGTTGTAGTAATGTCCAAATTTAAAAGATATAAGGAAAGACAAATGGATGGATGATTAATTTGATGGAGAAATAGATGGGTGAAATAGAAAAGCAACTGCATTGACAGACAGATGAATAAATTAATGGGTTTAGACAATTGGACAGAGAAAACGTGTTTTATACTCTGATTTCTTTTTCTATATTTTATACTTTTCACTACTTTGTTTCACAGTTATCACTCAAAAGTTTAAATAACTTAAGTGGGCCCCACAATGAACCCTGAGGAACACCTTTAATTAAAATCCGAAAATAAAATGTTATTTCATCAATCAAACACAAGAAAGAGTCACAGTTGTGAAGTCGTTTTTGTAGCATAGCTCATTTTATTGTTTAAACAGTTTTGCATAGGAAATATATCCACTTCCAGTAATTGACTGCAGTAAAAACAGCTGCTAGCAGTATAGGCTGGATATAACAGTAACAATCACAAAAAGTTGAGCCTCTATTTACACTGATTTTTAATCTTGTGGCAATTTTAGCCCCTGCATCAAATGTAACCAGCTTGAAGGCATTGCCTAAATGCTTCGCATTACTAAAAATCAATAAAAAGAAGGGATATCAAGGCCTTCGCTATACAGTTCACAATGGACACCTGTGGCTCCTAGACTGTAAATTAAAAAGATAAAATAAAAACAAAACAAAAAAAAAAACAGGTTTCCAAAATTCCTCTAAAACATACATTCAGATACATACATAGACCTTGAACACACTTGCAGTGTAACTACGATCACTACTGGAGACTGCTTACATACTGTTTTGTTGTTGGTGTTGTTGTTGTTCGTTACGTACAAATCCGCCGTAGTTCCTCAGAGTGAAATGTGTGTGCAGAGGGAAGAGAAAGTGCCACAAAACCCCCCACTACCCACCTCCCATTAAACAAAAAAAACAAATCCAAAAACAACAAATCATCTCTACAGAGAAAAGAAAATACATTACTTCATCCTTTCGCTGCACATAATGTAGCGCTGACCCTCTTTGCTCCGACTCTCCCCCCTCCCCCCAAAAAAGGAAAATTATTTTAGATTTTAAACAAGTCTGATGTGGACACGTGTGTTGACATATTTATAATATGAAAACATTACAAAAAAACAAAAATCCATAAGCGTGTAATGAAAAGCACATTTCCCAGATGAGTTCGCCACATTCTCCTCGGAGCGACGCAAGGCGTTTATCACATTCTACCGTTATGTACAACAGACACTTGGACAGCTTGGACAGGCACTGCTAGCTTCTCATCTCCGTTTGCTGAGAGTTACATCCTGTAGAAATGCTGGTTTTTAATGTTTGCTTTATAACCTGACGTTGACTGACTAGCAGCTAGCCAGAAGTATGGAGGATGTGTATTGCTCGGGTGGGATGAAAATGAAGTTTCCCTTAACGCCTGCACGCCTCTCAGTCCCTTCAAGACGCTCTTAACAAAACAAAAATGAAACCACACATATTGCATGAGTGCCACAGGTCCTCCTTGCATATGGTTGCCCTGTTCCTCTGTCGTGATTAGAGTAGTAATACTTTAGACAAAAATTAAAATAATGATCTGACATGATGCTGCAGACAGGTCGAACACTGTTTACATTATTTATTTTTAATAAAGTTTCAGGACGTTTTCGACATTCAAACCGAAAAAAACCCCCAAAAAATTAATATATATATACCTCAGCTAGAAAAGTAAAGTACCCTAAAGTGAAGCATCTTAAATTTATACAAAGGAGGGGATTTCTATATAGTACATCAAGCATGTGAAAAGTGCAAAATGACTGATGTGTAGATACTGATCTTTTAGGACATTCTTGAGAAGACAATTAATTATTGACCATGATCAACAACAAACTGGTCAGTAAAATTAGATAAGAGTGCTGGCTGTTTCGCTCCCTTGTCGTTTTTTATGCTTGAGCAGATTTGGCTTGACGACCACGGGACGCTTCGTTTCGACTCGGCGTCGATTGAATTTACTTAATTTTCAACAATATATTTTTGTAATGAAAATAAATAAAACTAAATGAGTCTGCAATGTTAGAAGAACAAAGCGGTTTGCTTTACATGGGAATAAATGGCGTTACACAGTAAAATTGCCAGTGTTGAATTAACACCCAAAAGTGTCTATATGTGTCCAAGTCAGCATGTGTTAAAGTAACACTTTTGAGAGTGTTAAAAGATTGACTTTCATTTTTTTGTTAAATTAACATCGGTCTATAATTCTGAAATGGATTTAAGAAAAGTTCAACTTTACATTTCTGCGTATTGTTTTGAATATTTTCCACTGGATTTGATTGATATTGACACCTTGTAGGTCATTTATTTACTTTTTTAACTCCACATTGTGTTTTGTGATCAACACTACACTGGTGTTACTTTTAATATATTTTAACACTAACACTGTTGTAAATGTTAATGTGACTCTGTAGTGTTGAATTTAACACCAGCTGACTTGGACACATATAGACACTTTTGGGTGTTAATTCAACACCGGCATTTTTACTGTATACATACAAAAGGTGGAACAATTCGCCATGTTGGATCAGGCGTTGTCTTTGTACACCAAGTTAGAACATGAAGCATCATTTTGTTGCTTCTTTTATACCATTTAATACCTTAAACAAAACCATTTTATACTTTTACGTTTTGCCCATTGGTCCGTTGTGGAGATGAATATTCTTGAAAACGGATTAGTGCACTTGTTCTGACGAAGAAAAACCCCCAAAACAAACAGGATATGATTATCGACGCGCAAACAAGGAACGATTAAACATTTTTCAATTTGAAAATATTAAATAGGGCTACTGATTAATAAAAGCCGCTAGTGCCACAAAATCTCAGTAATGTGTTTTTGTTTTAAATAGTAGGTTAAATCATGAGAGCATTTTGATACTGTGGGTGTAAAACTGTCTGTTAGCCAGAACGAAACTAAACGAAGAGTCCCGTGACAGAGAGCGCGACTTTGTACAGGAAAACCTGGTATGGCACAACCAAAACTGCAAAAGTACTAATTAGCGAAGGGGCAAAATGACCAGCAGCTCGCACCGATTGACACATTTCCATTAGGAAACTGAATATTTCATTCATTTTAGGACGTTTGTCACTGGAGATTTTACCCTGCTCGTCATTCATTTCATGTCAGATGCAATCTGTGGTTTTTAATTTTTTTTTCTTTTTTGTTTTATACATTTTCTTTTTTTGTTGTTTGCTTTTTACTGGCTTAAGTGACATCACCTCCCAGCTGCTACAACAAACACATTCACACCACTCGCTTGTTCAACAAGAATTTACACCCATTTTGAGAGAAAAAAAGCAAACAAAATTATCAAATAAAACAGAAAGAAATAAAGTAAGAGAAAAGAAATTACAAATTTTGAGAAACGTCACATCACACTTACTATGGCCACTCTAATCAAAGTACAATTCAAATATTCATGGAGTTTTCCCCTCCAAAAAATAGTAATATCTAAGCACTAGGAATAATGAGAAATAATAACATTAATAATAGTAATAATAAAAAAACCTTCATTGTTGTTCTTTATTCTTACTGACCTCCCATCTCTCCAACCCGCCACACTTTATTTTTCTTTTTTTTTTCTTCTTTCTTTTACATACAGGAATACAAACGTGATGGAAACACTATTCGGGGTAACCTGGAGAGTTCTAACTCAAATCCAGCATCTAAAATAAAAAAATAAACTAAATGCTAATTAATTTCTTTTCCTAAAATGGAATTGACTTGCTTTCCCCTCCCTCCCCCCTCACTCAATCCCCCCAGAAATGAAGATTTACAAACACAATCTTCAAGAGAAGAGCTCCCCAGAAAAGTTTACAGTGTACAAACTCCTGTCCTACGGCAGGATTTTAAAAACAAAAAAAAAGTTATTTACTTGAACAAAAAGACCCTCATCTTCTCATTTCGCGTAGCGTCAGAGGCACTCGATCGCACAACGTCCAGCTCACAAGCAACACAAGCGCCTTGCATGCATGCTTAAGCTGCAGAGGCAGAGTTTAAACCCCAGGATATTTGCCTTTATGTACAGTCTCCCAATTTTACCAAACACTGACAGCACAGCGACCCTCACACGCACACACACACACACACACACACACGCTGCAGACGAACAGACACACTTGGGGGACAATGCACTTCAGTGGGTCTCTGATGGCCAAAGGCTGCAAAGCACTTTTACTTTAAAAAAAAAAAAAAAAAGACAGAACAGTGCACATAGAACGGGGTGACTTTAAAAAAAAAAAATTAATATATATATTTTTTTCATCTGCATAATAAATCCGGGTTAAGACGAAGAGCTTGAGCTTGACTTGAGGATCATTTTGTTACTGCTCACACCAGAGAGCGCTCGGGAAAATTTCGCTCCTCAGAAAAGGAAATATTTCTTTCACGATTGTAGGGAAAGAGTGCAAAAGAGCTGCTTTTTCTCTGAGAGAAAACTCTGATTTCTACATTAACGACGGTATGATTGATATACATAATGCCCTGTAATATGCCTGAGAGGTTTAGATTGAAACTTCTGAACACTGCACTGGGAGAAGATGATTGCCTATGTGCTCTATTTAAGTGCTATTTATATTTCCTTATCTAGTGGATTCTATTTAAGCTTCTAGTTGGCCATTAAAACAACATTCTTCTCTAGTCCAATAATTACTTTAACACACTTTTACTGGTTCTGCAAGGGGAGTATGTGTGTTTATATACATTTATACAAATCTACTAGGTATAAAATACTCTCTAAAGGCTTGCCTGAGCCTGTCTGGAACTGATTTGGACAGGTCTCACTAGCATTAGTTGGTGTGTGATTGTTGCGCAGGTCACAGGCCACTTAGCTGATGGGTTCGTTAAGGCATCTATTCGGGAATTGCATTCGGCTGACGTCTCCCGAGGAAAAAAAGACAACAAGAGGGCTTGGCTGAAGCCCTCCGGGATCTGAGACCGACCGGGATTCTACGAGGAAAGAAAATGATCTCCTACAATGATTGTCGCGCTCAAGTCAAGCCGTCTCTCCTGCAAAATATATGAGCTCCTTTCGAGAGGTTTACACGCTAGCACCCCAGGTGGAAAGTTGAAAGAAAGAGTCACGGTTAGGCATGGGCCGGTGTGGGTTTGAGAGAAAACACGGCATTTACAGGGACATTTAAAACAAAATGCTTTTATACAAAACAAAAGAAACAATTATTCTTGCTGCCGCAAAACAATTTTACATATAGATTATTGGAGCTATAAACTTGTCAATAAAATGTATTCATCATATTGATTTTGATATGTGGACTTAAGCAAAAATTTAGAAAAATCCAGCGTTAAACTTATTAGTTTACAAGTACACAACTGTATTGCAGCAAAAGAAAGTACAGCTAGGTAGCATTAGCTAGTAAATTAGTCTAGGAGTACAGCCAGCTAACATTAGTTAGTAAATTAGGCTAGGAGTACAGCTAGCTAACATTAGTTAGTAAATTAGGCTAGGAGTACAGCTAGCTAACACAAGCTGGTAAATTAGTCAGACCATCAGCGTATAGCTTCTCAATTGTAGTTTCATTATTTACTTACTTTAAAGGTAATTGGAAAACTCTTTTTTGTTTTACTGTCTCATGTTTTATAATTGTTTAACAGCTGAATTTTTCTCTCTCCGTAAATGTAGCATCCTTTATTCAGCCAGCTACTAATTAAGCATTATTTTTATGCGCCGACATAGGCAAAGTATTTAAAAATTTTAGTCAGTTTAATATCAGTGATAGGTGGTAGGCGTTTCATTACCATTTCATGAGTTTTTGGACAACTGGAAATATTTTCAAACAGCCTAATTAGTGTTTTTTGTAGGTGCAGTAAAGGTATTTCAGCGTTTATTTTCTAGCTAACCAGCTGTGAAGGGATAGCGACAGCGTGGCTTCTTACAGATGGAGGAAAAACTGATCTTATTTTTTACTAAAGACGTTTTAAACTTTCAAAAGCGGTGAGTGAAAATCTTTAAAAACCTGAAGTAGCTTGATACGGGTGACCGACCCATGCCTAGTCACAGCAGACCAATTAGTGACTTTGCAGCCGTAGTAAGACCTACATAGGGTGCATTTTAATGTTTTTTATACATATGTCTAAAAAAATCTTCACCCTTTTCCAAAAAAATATATTACACTGAAACATGTCTGACTGTCATTCGGTAGATGCTGGAGGAAAAAAAAAAATAAAAAAAAATCAGACCTTGCCTTACACTGCATAGAAAGCAGTCCCCACTTTGGTCAATAAAAAAAAAGAAAAAAAAGGAAACACCCACAACAACAACAACAACAACATCATCAACAACAACAGCGACGGACAACATCAACAAAATAAATGCATTACCATATTTTCTATCTCCAAACTAGCCTCTAATAATTGACACATCTATAAGCACTACCTACATAGGCAAAACTTGGTATTGCATAATTTTCATATTTCTGAATTCCACCCTCCACAATAGTAACGGGAAGATGAAGAAAATGAGCATTGAAGATAAGAGAGAAAAAAAAGATGAAAGGTTATCAGAAAAAACCACCAAAATACTGAAAAACAAACAAAATAAAAACCCAATGCTGGTAGATTACAAACTTTAAAACAGCAACTATACACAGCCTTGATATGCAATGTAACTGTGAGATAGAGTAGTACATGAAGTTAAAAATCAACAATTTCATTCAAAGTACAAAACAATTCTTATCATAAAAATGTTAATTTTTTTCTCTCTCTATAATGATAAATGCAGCAAAAACAACTGTAGTGATGTCTCTATATTCAAAGGCAAGGCACGTAATGTGGACTATATGTCGTCGTGCAAAATTAGGAGTATCGGAGAGATTTGTTTTTTCTCGTGTGTGTGTGTGTGTATTTATATATATGTGTGTGTGTGTTGTCTAGACTGGAGGGGCAACAGCTGCGGGATTGCCATGCAGAGATCTTGATTTCGGGGATATGCCACCACCTGGATTCATAATTTCAGTTTTCACCCTTTCCCACTTTAGAGTTCGCCTTGCACAAGCTGTAGCTTTACCCATGAAGATTACAGTACATTTGCATGGATAATAACTGCACACATAAGCTTTATAAGCTGACGGCCAAATGCTTTTTAATTGAAACAAAATGTCTCTTTCACGCACACTTTGTGTGTAATTTCTTATTTTAGATTGTTTAAGAAAAAAGAAATTGCCCATCGTGATGGGAAGTGCTCAGATCAGATTAAGTGCTGTTTTTTTTTCTCTGTTGCACAGGTAGCTTTATGCTCGTCTTCAAACTGCCTCTCACACTTTTTTACTCATGCGAAGAGATGGATATGTGACTGAAATCATATTCTTAAACATTTAATAACTATCCCCCTTCCTTTAGAGTCTTAGGGCAGTCAGACTGATAGCTTCCCTTCAAAAAAAATTCAATTGCACTTGCCTCTGTCGCAAATTTTTTCTTCCTCTTTTATTATTACATTCCTTTTGAAAAGGACTTGCGAGTCGTTTTTCGTCTTCTTTTTTTGTTTCTTTTTTTAGGAGGGCTCCAATGTCAAGCTGTTAGCGTTTAGTGTTTTTTTTAAAAACTGCATCAAGAGTTCTCAACTCTCCCCGTAAGTGTTTACATTAGTTCTTGAAATAAGTAGCAGTAAAGAAACAAAGTCAACACATTTTTTTCCTTAAAAACAAAGAGTCGTATCACAGTAAACTGAAATCAAACGGAAGAAGAAGAAGGGAAAAAAAACACTCTGAATTCACAATTTTTTTTTTTTTTTTTGTTCCTACGTTGTACACAGTGAATCGTTCGTTCGTTCGTTCGTTCAGTCTCTGAGCCATCCACCAGGCAGGGATGCATCTGCAGACCCCCCCTCCTCAGTTGGCTGCGCACGTGCATGGATATGTGTGTGTGTGTGTGTGTGTGTGTGTGTGCGTGTGTGTGTGTGTGTGTGTGTGTGTGTGTGTGTGTGTGTGTGTGTGTTGCGGGCCATTCAAAATGGTTTTCACCTTCCTCTGACGTTGAACAATAAGTAGGAATTACTGCCAAGAGTCTAGAGTGTCATGCAATTAAACATTAAGGCATCTATACATCACAGTATTCAGATGGATTGAAAAAAGTTCTGCAAACGCAACAACTGACTGGTGGGTGGATGTGTGGATGTGTGCGAGGAGACATCAGACCTGAAGCTTTTCTTCCTTCCTCTGAGCCGTCCGCTCATCATCTTTACTTCAGGGCCATTGTCCATCATCATCATCATCATCAGGAGGAGGAGGAGGAGGAGGGGGGGAGATGGAAGAGGTGAGACTAGGGGGTCGGGGGGGTGGAAGGTAAGGAGGTTGGATGAGGAGGGGGTTTATGCAGCACCTGCTGCTTTGCTGGTTTCATCCATGGCTGCAGACACCTGTAGTGCTGGCTCCGCCCCCCCGCCCGCCCCGGGTGGGGGGAGGGCAGAGGTGGGTGGAGCCTCCATGAGCTCAGTTCCCGGACTCGGCGGGGACCAGCGGTTCACCAATGATGTTTATGCTGTAGTTCTGGTGGACATTTGTTGGCAGAATCGGAGTCCCGTTCGACACTTGGAATGGAACTAAGCTCGCCCAGGTACCAGGACTGGAAAAGGAAAGAAAACACACAGAAGGACAGAAATGATGGTTAGCGACATGCTAAGCTTTTTGCTTTTTGCAGATTTATGTAGTTATTATGAACATCAGGAACCAAAAACAAGAAATAACAAATCCTTTTAATTATTTTCCACTGGAAATTGCAGTGACTCAAGTTTTCTCCAGCTCAGTGGAGCACAGAGTAACGCAGGGTAGTGCCGGTCAGCTGGCTGAAAGAAGAATGCTGTGCTTGTCACTCGCTTCTTCTTTTAAATTTTTTTTTAAAAACTTTGCTAACAGGGCTGCATGTTATTGGAAAGTCAGGCAGAAACCACAGTAATAATAAAACTTTTGCTCCATATTTTGCTTATGCGTCTGATTTCTTTCACTTATCGTCCAACAGGCTGAAAGTCACACCGGCGTGAAAAATGTGAACCCATAGTAGTTTAAATGTCAAAGCCAGCAGCTGCATCCCTGACAACTCTAAAATAATAATGTAAAGAGTCGTCACAATGACTGATGTTAACTGAAGGAGCATTAGCTGAAGTAAATTGCTACAAAAATAAAATTCAATAAAGAAGAGATGGAAGCTAAAGGAGAGCCACAAATCTGATAATCAACAAGCAGATTTGTCTGGTAAGTAACCAACTGCAGGCTTTATCTGAATAACTAACCAGCTAATGTTAGTTGTGTTAGTTTATAAAAAGCGCAATGGAAAAATATGTATTTTGTGGAACAAGCGCTTGAAAAATGCTGTTAAATTTAGTATTTGTTATTGTATATTGAATAAACGTTACACATTATTATTGTTACCGCAGTAATTAATAAGGAATGTAAAGGTGGGGACAGCCTCCAGGTTTCACAGTGGGTGTGGTGTATTTAAGGTGCAGGGTCTGAATTTACACTGTGGCAGGCTAACAATAAGCCGCTAACGATGCTAAGATTCGATATTGCTCCTTAGCTTCTACTTTAAACAATTATTTTCAGTTTTCTCTGAATCACCTCCACCACAAAGTATATGGATTAGTTTCTAGCAACATTCACCCAAATTGTCAGAACATTAAAGAAATGGACACAAGGTGCTGTATCTGAATTCGTAGGTAGTCTGATAGAAAGCTAACCAGAATCCGCTAACAATGCTAAATTTAAATTTTGCTACTTGGCGTGCTATTTCAAACGATTTTTTAAGCTTCTTTATGAATCTGGAAATATTTAACCACCTCCAATACAAAATACATGTATCAATTTCTGAAAAATATTCACTCAAATTGTCAGAATGTAAAAAAAAAAGACTTTTCAGCGTTAGAACCGCCTACACTGAAACCTCGTCTCCCACCATGTTATGGATGGATGGATATATATACATAGTATCTTTGCTAATACCGTGAGAATCTCATACTAAGACATGGGATTTGAACTAAGCGGAGGTGATCCCGGATCATGTGAGAGGGTCGTGACGCAGTGCCCGCTCCTCTGCACAGAAGAAGAGGGGGTTAAAAATAAAAAAGGAGAGTGGGGGTCTGTGCACAAAGCTGCCCCATCCCTATTCATCTCACGCTAATGGCAAAACAACACGGTGATTGTTCCTGGGGAGCAACGGTGCTAACTGAAAACGCGAGCGGGAACAAGCGGCATGTTGTTCCCGAGGGTTGCTGCGCTGCGTAGATGTCAGATAATTAGCCCCCCTCTCATGCCCCCCGTTCTCCTCCTCGTCCTCTTTACGCTCCTTTTCTTCCTCACCAGCCCTCAGTGGGCACCAACGCGTCGCCCTCGGCTCGGGTGAGAATACCTGCGACGCAGATTTCAAGTAAAAAGAGTGAAATGTTTAAGGAGTGTGGAGAGAGAGAGAGAGTCTCATGAAAAGCAACTCTTCAGCCTGTCTGAGTTTCACATCAACCACTAGCCGCGGTTGTTGCGCTTAAAACAAAGAAAGTGCAAATTTAATTCACCTCGGGGCGTGAAAACACCAGCTGCCTGAACGACGAGGAGAAAAGACGGCAACGAGAAAGCAGCGGAGATGTGTTCACAACAAAAGCAAAAATCACAAGAGCTCTGTTACATTCCAGCTCGCAAAGGGTTAAAAAAAAAAGACTTGAAGGCTAATCCTCTAACAGTTTTTCTTTTTTCCTGTCCGACCAGCCCTTCTACTCCTGCTTTCCTCCCTCCCTCCTTCCCTCTCTCCTCCAGCCCTGCCAAAAATCATCGGACAGGAAACGGGGGATTAAATTTTTCCTACCTTGCCAAACAAAGAGCGCACAGAGCGGGCCAGGGGGCCGCAGCGCTCTCTCTCTCTCCGTTTCTCTTTCCTTATGAAACTTCTTTAATGTAATGGCTTACATTAAAACGGGGGGTGGGGGGGAGACCACACAGCTACAAAAGGGCACTTGCGGGTCTTTGTGTGCAAATCGTTGTTAATCTCATTAAAATCGATGGCTGTCAGGCCGTATCTGCATCCTATGAACCAAAAGCTGCGCCGCTCCTGCGCCGAGGCTTGCGCAGCACTTTGCAGAAGTGTTCATGTTGCCTAAACTTTGACAGATTCCGTCAAGTTAAAACCCACAAAACTTCAGGATCCGCTGTCTGCAAGGCCTCATGGAGAACGGGTTTCAAAATACTCCACAAAAAAGTCTCCAAAGGTTTGGGGTTAATGTAAGAGTTTGCAGAGCCACTTGTAGCTGCTACTACAGCTGCAAATCTCTTATATATAACTATATATATATAACTTATATATATATATATATATATTTTTTTTTTAATATAACTCTCGTTTGGAAAATAGCTGGACTTTGACTAGGACGTCCTAACAGCTGTACATTTAGGCTCATCCTGCTGGAGGATGAACCTCTTCCCATGTCTCAGGTGTTTTTTGCAGGTGTGTTAACTCCAGCATGATACTGCCACCACCATGTTTCACTATGATCCAAGGCAATGTGCAGTGAGATTTTAAACCCATTTATAGCATTTAGCATGTTTTTCCCCTACATTCCCTTGTAATGCTGTAACCTTTGGGGTTTTATTCTTGCCAAAATGTCTCTAATGTTCTCCAACAAACCTCTGAAACTCAAAGAATAGCTGGATTCAAAATATGATTAAATAATAATAATAATAAAAACAACAATTCACTAATTATGTTCAAAAGGCAACACAGGATTTTCGCTGGCATGGAGTCGGCTCGTCCAAATGCACACCACACTTTTCAGATGTGCCTGTATAATTTCTGTACCGTTTACAGTCATGCACGTCTTTGTGGTGGTTTGCCACAGAATATACACTGAGGTCTGTGGCTGCAACATGATAACATGTTGAAAAGTTCAAGAGGTGACTTAGCTTGAATGGGCTTAAAATAAATGCTGAGTAACTAGGGAGGGGGCAAAAAAAGGACACAGAAAATGACGGGTTGCTCGGTTGACATTATGCGACACGCAAGATATTCCTGCACTCGAGTTACTCCGACGTCCATGTCTGCGTTTCCTCAGGTAACCTTTAAGACGGCCTGACTAACTCGGCGTTCCCAAACCTCGCAAAGCTCAGCCCGGCCGTACAGCGTGCTTCGTTTAAGGATTAGCTCGCTAAATTAGATTATCTAATGGCATCTTAATGGATTGCTGACCCATTTCCTGCACAAAGGCAACATGCGAGTCTGGCAGCTTTTTCAATTTGGTCGCTACGGTGCTGGAGAGATGCGCTTCGGTTTAAAGGGGCGACGCAGATAAAAGAGAGATCCGATGGATTCCAGCTCCACGGGCCGGTGTCAGCTAAACAGAGCGAGGGATGAAATAAGTTAAATTCAGGAGACGTATTTGTCCTCATTACTGTACTGTACACTCACATGGAGAGTGAGTGAAAAAAAAAAGAAAGAGCAGCCGATTCTCTCTGCTACCTCTACCCGCCTATTAAGAGGCCTGGTAAGGGGGTCTGTGCTGCGTGCATTTGTGTTTATAACTTCAACAAATGCAAACTGACCTGTACACACACACACACACACACACACACACACACACACACACACACACACACACACACACACACACACACACACACA
>CAEGAF010114599.1:0-54492 GCA_903067075.1 Micropoecilia bifurca
CCCTCCCGGATGACCGAGCTTCTCACCCTATCTCTAAGGGAGAGCCCGGCCCCCCTGCGGAGGAAACCCATTTCGGCCGCTTGTATCCGTGATCTCGTTCTTTCGGTCATGACCCAAAGCTCATGACCCAAAGCTCATGACCGAATGAATGAAGAACAAACATGTTTTAACCCAAAAATTCAGACATACCTGCAGTTTTTGTTAAAGTTTCATAAGTTTTATATTGAGAAAAACTGATTTGAAAACATTATTTTTTGTTACTTATGTGAACGATTGTCATTTTGATTCTTAAAATACCAAAATTTCCACTTAACTTAATATTTTGGCCTGTCTGATGATACCATTTTTTAATATTAAATGAAGTTGTAGACTTTTTACCAAATGCTTTTGTATTCTCTTGGATGTTTCCATTTTTTACTTTTACTTGAGTGAAAATATGGTGAAGTAGTGCTACTCTTACTTGAGTACATTTGCTGGGTCCTCTACCCGTCTCTGAGTGTAATCCAAAATTTAAAAAAAGCATCTCCAGCTTTTCTACAACATAAACTTCAGCATGGCCTAAAGTTGCAGAAAGACTTATGACTGCACACATGACACACATACCCGCCTTACAATTCATGTTTTATGTCAAGACAAGGCATTTGAAACATTTTGTCCTTTTTAACAATGCGTTGGAAATGCGACACCGAAGATGCTCGAGCCTAATCTCCGACTTGCACCACAAGCTTTATGACGTCTGAGTGTTTGCCAAGCATTGTCCGGCCGAACCACTTACAGACTCGCTGTGAAACATCAAACCCCAACTGGAGCCGCTGCCTGACGGCACGAGAGTCTGTGGAGCGTGTTATGTTGCGTCTGAGATTGTCTGTCCCCGCTCTGCCTCGTCGCTCAATCAATCTCCAGCTTAGCTGGTAACACCATCTCTCACGGCTGGGCACGGCCGCCACCCGATCGCTCCCAAATCGGGAAACCTGTCGCACGTGGTTATTTAAAGTCTCAGTTATTTTTGGAGCCGGGCATTGTAGTGCTTCTAAGGGGATCGTTAGAGGCTTGGTTAAACATCGCGTGTTACACACTCTGGCTTAAAACGCGGACTCGTTTTACCGAATGATATTTAGATCTTTGTAGTTTGAGAAATCGTAAAGTAAGAATAAAATTCCCATTTCGACTCAACCTCTTGCACTTTTTCCCCTTAACTTTTCTAGCGGTACATTTTCATCTGCTTGCACTTTTTGTCCTTTGTTTTTAATACAAAGCATTGCCATGGCTAAAGTATGTACTTTTTTTTCCCACATAGCAACCGCTAAACCTCAATGCATTTCATCCGGAGATGAACACAAAGTTGTGTTTAACTGTAGAAGGATAAAAAAAAAGCGTAAAAATAACATTGCATCCCTGTTGTCTAACATAGTGGTGGCAGGGTGGTGCTGTGGGGTACTTTGTGTTTAGCAAGGTGGAGTAGGTTTAGACTGAAATCCAATTGAGAATCTGTTTTCTTATTTTTTTTTGTAGCTAAATATTCCAAAAGCACCTTCTTCCTTCCACGTTGTAACAACGCACTGCTTTGTTTCACGTAAAATCCCTATAAACTACATTGAAGTTTAACACCGTAATGTGGCAAAAAGTGGAAAAGTTTCTCTTGGCACTGCATATCAACTTTCTGCTTGCTTGCTGGTGTATTTTTCTTTCACCCTCCTTCTCAAGCCCAACTTCAGCATCATTTATTCAACTAAATACAAAGTCTATTCTTCCAGTAGCCTTAAGAACAACAACCTACAGCTTACAGTGTTTCTAAAAGGAAAAAAAAGAATGAGCCTTCACGGTCTGTTGTGTCGTTGCACAGACACAATAACAGAGTCTATCACGCTGTGGTATTTAGCGTGGTGTGTTTACATCCTGGATCAGGGCCAGCGAGGCTTTTCTGTTTCTCAGCTGCCAAGCACAAAGTTTTATAAGGCAAACAGGAAGATCTTCTCTTCAGAGGTAAACATTGGTTGTGTCACTGGGGAGACCTTTTCCAGAATACACACCAGTCATATCTGTAATCCTAAATAAAACTACAGATGAAAAGAGACAAGGGGAATGGGGGGAGGGAAGCTGCTGCAAATGTCTGACTTTAGCGAAACTGATTGGAGTGTTTGAATGTGCATGTTTGGGCACTTGTAATTATTCTCCTTTTTTTTTTTCTCGCTTCCTTTTTTTTCCTTCCTTTCCTTGCTTCTTTTCTTCCCATCAGACCCTCGTCAGTCCCAGTCCTCTCCTCCGTGGTCGTATGAACAGCCGTACCCGTCCTACCTGAGTCCCATGGCGTCCCCCTCTGTCCACTCCACCACCCCCCTCTCCTCCAGCCGAGGCACGGGCCTGCCTGCCATCAGTGACGTGCCTAGACGATTGCCAGGTAGAGCCATAACTCTCTAGGGAAAGATAAACGTCTAATATCTTACTGCATCACAAAAGTGCATAAACGCAGGTCCTCTCACTGCGGAGCATTAAATCAGATGGAAGGTTTTCCTGTTACGCATCTATTTGAATTGCCAGTTGCTTTAGTACCAAATGCCAAACTAACGTGAGAGAGAAAATTCACATGCACTCGAAAAACTTGGACAGCTAAGAGGTTAATGTCCTGGCTTTGTAAGCTTCTTGTTGGTTGATTAATAACACTTGAGTGAGACAGAGACACAACTCTGTCTCTGAATGAATTGAGCTGTTCATCTTGACAAATAACTACAGAGAACTCTAAACAGCGTTTTAATGTTTAGGCCGTTCATGGAGGGGTTCTGTGCAGAAGTTGCTCTAGACTCTTTCGTTTCCGGTCATTTTGACTGACGAGGTCAAAAAAAGAAAACCAAATCCTATCATAGTCTGCTTATAAAATGATAATAATTACTCATTCATTTGCGTAAATTTTTTTATTCAGTCTAATTAATATTCAGTCCAAACAAGAAGTGTTTTTTGAGCGACTTGAGGCTTGTTTTTTTATCCCTAAAGTCGCCTGCAAATTTAATGAGTCGTGTTTTTTGGGGGCTTGTTTTTGAAAGGGAAGTTGCTTATTTTTGTCTTGACTTTATTTCCGAAAAAACAGATTATATCAAGCTACCCACAATTAATCAAAACACTAATGGTGTGTGTAGTTCGCAGTGATGTAGGGTTATATGCAGGTATATGCTGAAAAACCACTTTGAAATTTTCAACACTTGGACTTTTTTGGGGTTTCTTTCTGTTGCAAGACGAGGCAACGGTGTAAACAAGCTGAACTGAGAATCTGCATCGCCCAGAAATTAGACGAACACATGCAACTTTTCATCCACTTGTGAGTGATCAAATGTCTCCAGTCCAGTGAGGTTTTGGATTTTTGCCTCAGACAGAATGTCTTTTCATGGTTGTTTTAATGTTCATCTGAACACTGAATATACGCTCTGATGCAGCGATGGAGGCATGTATTACAGGCAAAACTTCAGCCAAAGTTTTGAAATCGGGGAACATTTCTCCGACTGAAGTGAACGAGGGGTTTCCTGATCCCGCAAGGCTTTTCTTCAGTGGAAGGGATTTCTGCCGCATTAGCTCCTCCTGCACCAGCAGTTCAGCTGCACTGGTCTGTGACCCATAAGTCAACTGTCCTTAATTTTAAATTTTTTATCTCCCACATAGCAAGATGCATTGAGTTCAGTATCCAAGTCAGTGGTAAAGGTCTAATACATTTCTGATAGATTTTCTTCAGATTTTGCCATCAGCATTTTAAACAAAGCTGGTCAAAAATGTAAAATATTTGGTCAGAGCGACACTTTGACTTGTCCCAAAGATGATTGTGAAATGTGAGGATTATCTCCATAGGAGGCTTTGGCTGCTAGCCAAAGGAGGTAATGGAGAGTTATTATCCATAGTGAAAAAATGATTTACCAACATTAACTAAAAATGAGGAAGGTGAGGAAGGAGTCAGTACTCCAAGACAACATAAAAAAGCAGTTTGCAGTTTACAAATTAACTCTGGAATAAGGACATACATTTTCAGAGACTTGTGTTTGATTTGATGAAACTAGAGTTGGAAGGTTTGACTACAGGGCTTATTGCTACTTTGGGAAGGAAAAATGGGATACAAACAAGCCTAGTGTGAAGAACCGTAGTGACAGAATCATGTTGTTTGGGTGTTTTGCTGTGTATCTTTAAAAGAAAATGGTGACATTTTGAGGAAATATTGTCATCATTTTCAGACTTCATCCAGGAAGTCTGAAAATGACTTCCTGGATGTCATTTTCTTAGGTTTGCTTAGGTTTGTTGTCCAAATGGACAACAAACCTAAGCTTGTTGTCCAAATGGACAACAAACCTAAGCAAAGAGCCAAGCTGCCTACAAAGTGGCTTAACAACAACGCAGTCAGTGTTTCAGAATGATCTCAGTCCTTCAGAGGATTTTTTGGATAGAACTAAAGAGGTGTTAATCAGAAAGACGAATTAAACACCTACACACTCATGTAGTTCTGTCAGCAGGAATGAGATTCCAGCAACCTAGTGTTGGAAAAGTGTCTATTATACTTTGTCAAACTCGAGGCCCAGGGGCCAAATCTGGCCTGCCGTAGCTTTTCATGTGGCCCTCTAGACTTCAAATTACATCAGTAAGTCCTTACAGTTTTTCACAGATCTTCAAAATTCCCACAAAATCAACAAATCTCCACATTTTTTTCCTGATTTTACTGAAAAATTTTCTCAAAATTGATCAAAAACACTGAATTTAAGTTACTGCCGCCTCAGCCGTTCTTTATGTGACGTTACAGTCTATAATTCATATGGCGAGTAATAAAAAGTCACATTTAGTGTCATACATTAGTGCAAATATTGTAAAAATTCCTTGCAAATATTGTAAAAATATCACCACAAAAGACATATTTTTCATTGTAGAAAAACACTGAGATAATTTAATCCTGGAGAAGCAGCTATTTATTGACACTTTAACAGCTTAAGAACATTTAGATTTCTGATATGACCCAAAATGAAAATGAGTTTGACACCCCTGATCTACGTCATCCAAACTAAAAGGTAATGCTACCAAATGCTATACAAATTAACTGTATATAAATTTCTGCATTAGAAAACAGCTAAAATAAAAAAAATTCCCTGATGTCAAACTTTAAAAAATCTGATAATCCTAACCAGCCTGAAACAGGTAAAACAGCTATATACATTAATACGTGTAAAAATCTGATTTCATATGGGCATTTACACACTGGTGCTAATAAAAAGGTCCCCCCCCAAAGCCCTGCTCCCCCCCCAAAAAAAACCAGCATTTATCAGCAAGTTGCTGTTAGCATGAGTCTGATCGCCTCGCTAACAGAGGACAGAAGAAGAGGTTGTTTCCTTTTTCGCTCTGCGCCTTTGATCCCAGAGGAGCATGGGTGATAACAGGCCTCGGGATAATAACAGGGTCGTAGCTGACAAATAAAGTGTCTTTACAGCAATACGCCGCTCTCTCAAAGCATTCTGGGTAATAGCATTAGTCGCTTTCTTCGCGCCGACGGCGGCGTCTGCGTACCGATTTGTCTCCGACGTGAAAAAACTCCTTGAAAACTCTCACATGCCGGTAAAATAGTTTCTCCCCCCGTACACCTGTTGGACTTGCTGCCATGTGTAGGTTTCTTTCTCTCTCTTTCTTTTTCTCCGTTTCCTTGTTCACCCTCCTCTCCGTGCGTGTGTGTGGGTGTACGCTAGTATGTTTATGTGCCCCGAGCGAGGGCGAGTGATTAAGCGCTGCAGCCGTGTGACTCTGCATCAGAAAGGTTTAAAACCCAGCCAGCTGCCCCGTCAGCTCTGATTAGCTTGGTCTTTCCCCCCTCGGCCTTTCATCTCGCGAGCGCCGGGGCTTTTGTTCTCCGAGTGACAGATGTGCACGAGAGAGCATGCGCACACGTTCCAAAGCCCCCTCGCACACCTGCGCGAGGTGATGTGCCTCAGGCTCGCTGATTTCCAGAGATCATGTTGACACCTTGTCAGGAGGCTCCGTAACATTATCTGTACCGCAGATCATGCGAACAGAAAACCCTTTGAGTATTTCACAATTTGTCACTTTTCAACCACAAACTATTTCAGTTGTGTGTAATAGCATTGACAAGGGAGCTGCAGTACATAATTAGAAAGTAGAAGGATAATGAAATGTTGTCAATACTTTATAGAGCCTCTCTTCGACTAGTTTCTTGGGATATGTCACAGTTTGTTTGTGTTTTCAATTCTTCTTTGTAGTTTGCAGTAGACTATCTGTAAACTTAGATTCATAAGACTTCACACACATTTTTAGCTGGATTTAGTTTTGGCCTTTGACTAGGCCTTTCTAAACAGAGATGGATTCTGATTAATCGCGATGAATCGATTAGTAAAATAATCGCCGACTAATTTAGTCATCATTTATTAATTAACTGGAGTAGACAGGCTCAAATTTGCTAAGAGAAAAACACTCTGAGCAGTAATTAAGAAAGAACTGTATAAAAACATCTACATTTTGCATATAAGATTAAAAAGTATATATTCTAACCCAAAGCGTGAAGTGGACATTTAGCTTCACCTGGTTCAGATCCAGTGAAATAAAACAAAATCTCTTATTAAGCACTGTTTGCTATCCAGTTATTAATCAAAATATGATTATTATTATTATGTAGTTATTTGATAAAAACAATAATAAACAGATCAGCACTGTGTTGATGTAAGTCAGGGACTGAGCTTTTCACATGTCAATAACAGATGTGGGTTTTTTAGCTGCAGATGCATCCGTTGCTACAAATGATCAAATGTACACTAAATGAAGGCCGTGTTATGCAATTTTAGGCAAAACAATGGTTGTTTATTTGTTTCAAAAAGAAGTTGAATTATTTGTTATTGTTTATGTATTTCTAATATGACATAAAACAAGCTAAGGTGGTTAAATGAAAAGTCTTCAGAATGTGTCTTTCTTTCTTCTTTTTTAAATCATATTAATTAATTATCCGCCACTTCACCAATGTCCCTATGTTTGATTTAAAATAAAATGTAATCTCCGAAGCCTGAGTCTCCAACCACCATGTTTCACCTTGGGGATGGTGTGCTCTATAAAATGACCCAGTTTTCCGACATATTTAGCATTTTGCATTTGGGTCAAAAAAAAGAAAAGTTCAGTTTGGGTCACATGTTGGGTCTCCTCCTACGTGACCTTTGAGATCAACTTTACAAGGACTTTTCTAAAGCTTTTGTCCAACAAGTCTTCTTGCCACTTGTCCATACGGATCTGATTTTCAGAGTGCACCACTTGTAGTTGCCGTGGTAACAGGCTCTTTCAGATTAGCTCTGGATCTCTACAGCTCCTCCAGAGTTACCCATGGCCTCTGTCTGCCTCTCTGTAAAATGGAGATGACGGGAAGGTGTAATATCACTCCTAAACATCATAAAGTGTGATATTATGATCCTTCCACATAATAATTAAAGGGGCAGGGTTATGTACTTTCTAGGGACACAGTGCCATCTTATGGCACAATCAAGTAACTGCGTTAATTTCAGTTGCATATATCAAACATGACCAAAAAGACATTTTTCACAATTTAACCCTTTGTCCCTTTGTTTGAAGTTGGTTGTCTGTCTCTTTAAGAAGCTCCTACTCTTTCTGACGCTGCACCTTAAGAGAACAATGCAGAATCGAGCCGAACTTCTGCTCCTCTCAGCTCCTCCAGACTAGCGGCAGCAGCAGTTAGCAAACATCTGGTGGAACGTCAAGTCCGCTAAGCTCATCATGCAAACTACTTCTCAGTCCAACGCCGCTAAGAACGGTTGTAAATATAATGAGAAGCATTGTTCCCTTAAGAGCATGAGCTTCTTAAAGAGACAGAGGCTCAATTTCAAGTCAATGTCAAAGTTATGCTTAGCATATATTTTATAACCACTGAAGGCGACATAGTTGCTCGATGGTGCTGTAAAACGGCACCATGCTCCTGGAAAATATTTAACATCGCGCCTTTTAGCAACCCAGCCCATGTGCTGAGCAGTGGTCGCAAAAGTTCATCAAACCGAGTCATAACACCTAATTCGGAAATGACGCCTCGCTGTTTGAAAAGCCCCTCCAAACATTTAGACACTGTTACACTCTAGTTTCCTCTCAGCTAATAAAGTTTGATCTGGCTCATCATCACAGGGCCCCTCTGAGCATCGGGGTAGGCCAGCAAAAAAAAGAAAAAAAGTTAAAAACAAGAGTCGGTATTTTATTGAACAGCACTGAGATCACACTTCTGCCCCACAACAGAGACAGTCGCCCACTATTGCTATTTGAATCAAACAAATCTGGTGGAAAGAGGAAGTTTAAGGGCCCTAATTGGCAGCATATGCTATCTGACGCTAGCGACAAACCCCGGCTTCGCAATCCCTCCCTGCACATAAACACCGCAGCCCTCCTCTCCACCTCTCCACCAACCCAGCCCCCCTGTCCTCTCGGAGCAGACATGGTGACACGGAAGACGCCTTGTGATTTATGATAAGAACGCCATGGCTGGACCAAACCACCGAGAGGAGACGGATGGAGGGGAGGGAGGAGGTGGAGGAGGAGGAGGACCTCCTATTCTCCTTCAACTCTTCGCCCAGCGCGAAGCTCGCCGCAGCCAGTTAGTGGTTTTTGGGTATTTTTTAAGGGATGAAGCAAAAAGAGGAACGAAGGGTGAGATGGAGCAGCTCCTGCTCGGCTCACTTCGTCGCACACAAACACACCCGTACGAACACACACACGCATACGTGCGCACACACTGGAGCCGATGGGAGGCGAGGAGAGGAGCCACATCAGAGCTCAGCCCTGCCTCATTATGGATCTCATGGAAACTGTTTCTGCACAAAGTGTTTCCACATGTGCAGCTCCTGATTCATCCCAACTTGCCTCTTTTTTTTTATGTGCATACAGTATTCACACACATCCACTCTCGGCACACACACACACAAACCGACTCCAAACGCATATAAACAATAATTTAGACACACGTAAACATGCGCCAACACACACACACACGCACACACATACACACACAGGAGTGCGGATGTGTAAATACATTAGGGCATGTGCGGCTCAGTGGAGGTTATCAAAACTCAAGAACGGTGATTCAGATAGTATTTATAGATAAGTGCTATTCCATAAACCGCAATGTTAATTTTGCAAATTGGTGAATACACATATTGGGCTCGAAATGACTGTTAAATTTACAGCAGGGTTTTTGTTGGGTGTTTTTTTTTTTTTATTTCTCGAGACGAATTTATTAAATTCAATTATTCTACAAGAGGTTTTAAAACTGATACACTAAAAAAAAAAAAAAGTATGTGTAATTACAGTGCCGTGCAATGAGCTGCTGGGCCTTTTTCACATTTCGCCATGTGACAACCGCAAACTATTTTATTAGGATTTTATGTGAGAGAGCGGCACAAAGTAATTCAAAATTTAATCACTTTTTTTTCTTCTTCTTCTTAAAAAGTGGTTTTTAAGCTTGGTTTTATTCCCCTCCACCCCCCAAAAATAGTGTGCCGAACTTTACTTTTTCATTAGGGAGAGGCAAACGTGATGAGAATATGGATGAGCTACGTGTTGGGTCATTGTGTCAGAAAACCTATTAGACTCTTATAAATTATTTACAATTTACTTTAATTTAGCTTCGTCATTTTGTTCCCTCGTGAAAAACGTACCAGGAGCATTGATTTGATTCTTTCATGCATCTTTGAGGGATCCTTGAATCTCCCGTGGCAACCATTTGACAGCATCTGAACACTTGTTCCCACTTGGCTCCTCCAGACTAGCGGCAGCAGCTGTTGTCTGCTGAGCTCATCATGCCAACTGTTTCTCAGCCCAACTCTCCTAAAACCGGTTGTAAACAAGAAACGTTGCTGTGGTGACGTGACAGAGTGTCGGGAAGAGCTTCAGCTTCTTAAAGACACAGGCACCAATTTCAGGGCATCAAGTTTCTTTTGAGCCTTTTTGTCAAAACTGGAAACAACGTGCCTGGAAAATACGAAGCGCTGCCTCTTTTATATCCACCCTGGTTAAGTGTCAACTAGCTTCCAGGGTAGATGGAAAAACTTGTGTGCAAACTAACGGAGACCTACCGCAAAGGACTTGCAGCTGTAATGTGCAGGGAAAGCTGCTTGTGCAAATTATTCCCAGGACACCACAGTTGTTGTTGTTTGTTTATTTTCTAAAGCCATGTGTAGTTTCCTTTCACTTCTCAGTTTCACTTCTACTTTGTGATGATCTATCAAAAAAAAATATCCCAATGAAACTTATTTTATTTGGTTGTAGAAGAATAAATTGCAAAACAAACAAACCCAAACATGTTCAGTAGAACTTATATTTTGCACAAAAAAAATCTACCAATGGAACTATTATTAGCAGATTATTTCACTTATAAGATGGGGAAAATGTCTTAAGTGAAATAATGTGCAAATGCAACTACTACTTTTTATCTGTATTAAGGAATTATTTACTTAAAATAAGCTTTGATATCTTGCAGAAATTTTACTTATGGGTATTTCTAGTGTACTAAGATGTTTGCACTAGGAACTGAACCAAAAATAATTTGTAAGACTTTGTGTTGCTAGAGTGACTAGCTCATTATTCTGTGGGGGGATTCTGGAAAATCTATCCTACTTCCTGATTATTTACTGCCTTCCTTTTATTGGCTTATCACATGAAGCTTCAATTAAACACACTGACCGATTACCGTAATGTTCCACAAACCTCCTAAAGTTGACCGTATGCATGAGACCCCCACGTCGATAACAATGTTTTTCCTTCCTCCGTGTTTTTGCAGGGTCTTCCGACCTGAGTCCGTTCCCCGGCCAATTCGAGCGCCAGTTCCCAGGCCTCTCCTCCATCACGGACAGCCGCTTCTCCAGCCCGCGCATGCACTACCCGGCCACCTTCACCTACACCCCGCCCGTCACCTCGGCCATGACGCTCGGCAGCGCCCACTACCACACCTACCTCCCCCCGCCGTACCCGGGCTCCACCCAGAGCCAGAGCGGACCCTTCCAGACCAGCAGCACGCCGTACCTGTACTACGGCGCCTCCTCCAACTCGTACCAGTTCTCCATGGTGCCCGGCGGCGACCGCTCGCCGTCTCGGATGGTGCCGCCTTGCACTAGCGCCTCCACGGGCACCTCGCTGGTCAACCCCAACCTGCCCAGCCAGACGGAGGGCGGGGTGGACGGCGACGGGAGCCACAGCAACTCGCCGACCGTGCTGAACCCCGGCGGCCGCATGGACGAAGCGGTCTGGAGGCCGTACTGAGAACAGACCAGGGGGACGCGCCGATGGCAAGTCACGTGATGTCGCGGTTTACAAGCACAAAACCCCCTTTTGTTTTTTCATGTCATGAAAAGGGGGATTTCTTTCTCTTTTTTTTCTTTTTTTTTTTGTTTTTGGGCCCTCTCCTCTGCTATCTCCACCTTTTGCTTGGAAATTAAAGCAGAGATGATGATGATGATGATGATGATGGGGGTAAAGGGGGTAGGAGTTGGAAAAATAAAATAAAAGAACAGTCTTGCACCGACTTGTCTTCCTGGAATGTGTTTGGACCGAGGCACTACAAAGGGAGCCATTCCCACAGCAATAATGAGAAGAAAAGACACAAAAAAAACTATTTTTGATTCTCCAAGCCCAGGCAGACAGGACGTTGTTTCAGTTTGTAGGGCAGATCCACCAGCTAAGTGATGCTGCGTCCACATTTGTAAAAGACTGACCCTTTGTTTTTTTTTTGTTTTGTTTTTTTTTTTTTGTTTTTTTGTAACGTGTTCGTATTTTATTAAGGCTTTTTTTTTTTTTTTTTTGCAGAGCATGTTTTTGTACAATATTAAGATGCAACCTAAGCACTGAGTAGCAGATGAGAAGCGTGTTACCCAAAGGCGGCGTGGACATTCATTTTGCTCTAAACCAATTAATTTAACTTGTACATTGTGGGTTTATGACGTTGATGTAGATTGAAGCGTTTTTTTTTCTTCTTTTGTTTTTTTTCTCTAGTTTTAACTTATAAAAGCCATAAATTATGTATTGTATTTGAAACTTGAGTCGAAGAAGTGTAATCTGAATATTTTTGATGCATCTATATGACTAAGTTAATTTTATCTTTGATAGGTAATTTAAGAGTTATTGTTTTTTTTCTTTGTTGTTGTCGTTGCTGTAGTTGCCCCCCCAAACCCCCTTCCCCAAAAGATTTAATAATGATTGCTTGGAATCCAAAATCTAATTTCCGGAGAGTATTGCAACACGTTTTCTTCTGGTGTGCTAAAAAAAAAATTCAGTGTAACTGCTCGACACATTAGGAGGCCAACATCTTCGGTAGGCGTCGACACACATTTGGCTCTGAATTAAACCTTTGGTATTTATTGAGCAATAACTCGCATCGTGCCTCTCGGCAACGCGGCATTAAAGCCAGCTTCAGTGGGGAAGAAAATAATTATCCGTTTATGGAAATTTTCTTTTTTTTATTTTGTCTCATCTGGCATGCTCTTACAAACTGCTTTTCCTGACAATATGAGAACAATCGAAGCGAGTCCAAAGATGGATGCGCCTGCTGGTGGTACAAGTTACAGCGTCAGGTCAGACCTATTTTTCTTTCTTTTTTTTCTTTTTTTTTAAGGCTCAGCTGTTTTTTGTGATACATAAACTCCTCAGGACTGGAATAATCCCCCGAATAAAATTATCTATATCTGCTTCTCTTTCTCACTTTCTCTCTTTTTTTTTTGTTTTGTTTTTCATATCCAGCCTGGCTGAAAGCTCAGTCGAGATTATAGCTTACACATGCCAACTTCATTATAGCTTTCATATCATGTGCAGAAGATGACTTTGGAAGAGTTTGGGTTAGTGCGTGACACACGCAGAGAGAGAGAGAGAGCGAGAGAGAACAAGGAAAGTTAAAAAATAAAAAAGCACGGCATTCCTTCAGACGTTTATTTATCTACAGTTTTTTAGATTTAATATCTAACGCCCCAGCCTAAAACAACATTCTCTTGCAGCACTATAAGGAGCACGTCTGCATCAAACCCAAAAAAGTGCTGGGGTTCAGGGAAAAAGTGCAAAAAAAGACGAGGTGATTGGATTCAGCTGCTGGCAGCAAAATGGTGACCAAAAAAAAAGAAAATATGGGAGACTTGTATGTTTGTTTGATAAAAGCACTTATTTCTTGTTTTATTTCTAGCAGCACTCGCGGCTGGCTGCCAGCAGAGCTCATGGTTTTGGGTCCTGAATGCAGCCATCTCGCCCCCCCCCCCCTAACCCCCCTCCCCAGCACAACCAATAACACTTGGCCAAACACATCTGATCCCACCAGACACTTGGTGTTTATTTGAAGCAAAAAAAAATAAAAAATTTAGACTATTTTTATTATTTCGTGCCTTTTTGTTATTTAATGTTTGCAGGTAATGTAGCCCCTGTGTGTGTGTAAAAAAAAAAGGTAGAGAGAAACATGGGATCAGTGGGTTCAAGCTTTTCACTGAAGGTTTGCACGCGACCTCAGCCTGGATGTTTCCAAACTCGCTTCGTGATATTGGAAAATGTCACGTCGCGTTTCCCCTCCCGACTGCCTCAGCTCACACGGCCGATAAAATATCTGGAAAAAAAACAGAAGAGAAATATTTCCAACTGATTTTAAAGCACGGTCTTGTTAACATTTGCTACCCCATGTCTTGTAGTTTGATTTTTTTTTTTTATACTTTTGACAGCCTAACAGGAAATGAACGCAGCACTGACATCCCATACTGTCTTCATCCGCTTTGACTGTTTTTCTGTTTCTTCTCTCACCTCACAAAAAAAGGTTATTCTTTGTTTGTTTGGGGGGTTTTTTGTTTGTTATTTTGGGCAATAAACTGTCACAGAGAGAACAAAGCCTGCATTATTTAACAATCAGTGTGTATACTTGTACTTTGTGTTGCTCCTATGTAAAGTTTACGTGTTATTTTCCATTGTTACGCTCCTCATGAACACTTGTCAGGAACTGAAATCTAAAGCGACGCGGTTAGATTCTGCTGGTACGTTTCATACAGGGGATGTTTTTTTTTTCTTTTTATAAGAAGGGACAAACAGATCTGACAACAGTGAGTGAAATTGGCATTGTGATTGTACATGTTTGTTTATTTTTAAAAAAATAAAGCCGGTATTTTGTAAGTTAACTCTTCCCTTTTCTCAATGTCAGATTTTTACCTCATCCAACACATCATATATTATTTTATTTTTTCTCAGTTAATAGTATTTTCTGCATGTTTATTTGCTTTTTAGATTTTTAAAATGTATGTTTTCTTGGTACATATTTACTTTCTTGTGACAATCTTATTCATTTAATTATTTATCTAGTTATAAATGTTTATTTTATTATAATTATCCAATTTTATTTTATTTATACATTAGTTGTTTACGTTTAGCAGAATTTCATAGATTTGATTTTGTTTATTTAAAAAAGAATTATCAAATAACATTTAATTTATGTTTTCTCCAATGTAATTTTAGCTGATTTTCTCCTTGTTCTTAGAATTCATTTGGGTTTTCCATCTATTAGTTTCCCTTTAGATTATGTTTATCTAAATGGTCACCAAAATGGATTCATTTACTTCATGTTTTCCAACTCAAACGTGTGAAAAATGGTGAAACTTTTAACAAGTAACTTTAAATGTTAAAACAGGAGCAAAATCAGTTGTGTAAAGCTAAAATAAACACGTGAAAGGAGCCCGTCCCAACCAATTAGGCGTCATGGCAGGGGTCCAGTATCACAATTTTTTTTAATTGTATATTAAAAATTGTACATTTAAAAAAAAGTACGTTTTTTTTCCAAGCATTTGGAAAGGAATCCCTCTGTGTACAGAACATGTTCAATGGAGTTACTTCTCCTCCAACCTTCTGTCTGCACTAACGTTGTTTTCGGGTGGTGGGAGTTCAGCAGCCCAGGGATTGTGGGAGGGGAGGGGGGATGCTTGGGGTGTAGGGGCCACACTGCTGCTGCTGCTGCTGCTGCTGCTGCTGCCATGGCTGCGTGTCAGCGGCGCACTGTGAAACCAAAGAGATGGAGACAGGAGCAGAAAGCAGGGCGAAACCAGGCAAAGCTGTTTTACATTATTCCAAGACATAATAGAGCCAATCTAAGTGTGTGTGTGTGTGTGTGTGTGTGTGTGTGTGTGTGTGTGTGTGTGTGTGTGTGTGTGTGTGTGTGTGTGTGTGTGCACATGCTGAAAAGGGAGATCTACGCCATCTCCATATGTTTTGCTAAGGCCGCGGGGATTGGGAACATTCCCTGGATTTTCCTGAATATGGATTGCGTGGAAAAGAGGCTCGGCGCTCGGTTTCAGGTTCGCATTCTCCGCGTTCTCAGCCATGTCCAGCAATTACAAATAATGAACTGCGGAGGAGCGGAGGAACCCAGACACCCGGGGAAGTTAGCATAATGTCCTCCACACACAGGAGAGAGGGGCATCAACATGCGGGTCGTGACTCGTTCGGAGGACGGACGTGACGGACGGACGGACGGACGAAAAGGGTCGACGTGACCCGTTCGTCAAAAGTGGAAATTCGGCAGCCGAGCGAGTTTCTTCTTACCAGCCGCGATGTGCTTGATCATTTTTTATTACTTTTTATTTCGAGTCTCAGGCCAGCTTTATAAGCAGACATCATTTTCTGACATTATGCAATCAGTGGAGAATACAAGGAGGACTTTAGGAGTAGGCAAAAACCACACTGTTTGAGAGCATGATGCTAGTTTGAGATTTTGTTTAAAGACAGAAAACACACACACACTAAGAGAGAGAGAGAGACAGATCTGACAGCTCAGTACAAACTGTTTACTTGACCTCTGCAAACTTTTTAGAAGAGCTGCTCAGGCGGGAAGTGATCCTCAAGGGCCTCATACCACTCAGGGGGCAGTATATCTCTTCCTATGTTTCCGTTTCTGCTAACAAGGCTCTCTGTGTGTGTGTGTGTGCCTGCATGTGTGTGTCTGCGACAGTGTATGTTTTTAAGAAGGGGGGTCTGTTCATCTTGGTTTCTCATTTAGTCCCAGTGCTCTCTGAGTTCAGGCCTAAGCGCTAATCCTTGACCTTTTTGACTCCTGTCGTCTCGGTTGTATCGCCGCCTCAGACCATACATTGACTCTCGAGGTGAGAAACTTTTCGTTTTGTTCAAGATAACTCCATCATCCTTGAATTTCAAACCATGATAACCTGTATGTTTGCATACTTTGGCGCTCTCTAGTGGCATTTGGGGGAAAGGAAGAAAGAAAGAAAGAAAGAAAGAAAGAAAGAAAGAAAGAAAGAAAGAAAGAAAGAAAGAAAGAACGAAAGAAAGAANAGAAAGAAAGAAAGAAAGAAAGAAAGAAAGAAAGAAAGAAAGAAAGAAAGAAAGAAAGAAAGAAAGAAAGAAAGAAAAGAAAAAAGAACTGCTTCCAAAGGGAGCAGATTGAATCCCATTCAGGATTTTATGTGGTAGATTAACACCAAGTATTGCGTAATCATTGCAGTGGAAGGATAAATGGTTTATTAATAAAATGTAAACAGCAGCTTTCAAGTCTTAGATAGATTTAGGTATGGACTTTGACTAGGCCACTCTAACATTATGCTGATGTTGGTAACCTCTGCTTAGGCCTCGAGTCTTTTGGAGCCTTTAATAGGATTTCATCCTCAAGTTTCCTGTTTTCATCTTCCGACAGGGATTTGTTACTGTAAGCAACAAATCAATGATAAATGAAAACGAGCTCAAACATTTCTACTTGCATGATTGACTGATTTTCTCATTTCTTTCTCTCTTTTCACTAAAAACTCCATGGCCAAAGTCTTCAGTCGGGGCTTTGGTCTCACCTTGTTCTTGAAGGACGTTGAAGACTTCATGATTTGTTTTACTTGTTGTTTTATTTGGCATATCTAAAATGTCTTCTAGCTCCTGTGTTTGTTGGAATTGAAAGTTTATTGATATTTGAAAATGTGTTTTTGCATTACTATGCCTTTGCAGTTTTGTTTCTTGAAAATTGTCTCATAACAATATTATCGTTTATCGCATTAACTCCTGGGGCAATTTATCGTCAGGGAAAATTTGTGATTGTGACAGTAACGGGTTTCTCGGCTACTTCTTAGATTAGTTCTCTCTCCCTGGCTCCTCTGCTGCGTTCCTTGGTCTTGTTCGTTCTCTGATGTTCTCTACCAAAACCTGTGAGGTCTTCACAGAGCTGCTGGATCCATCGGATGAGTTTTCAAGAAAGCTATGGCATCTGTGGTGTCGAAGAACAAAAAATAAGAGAACACACATACCTTTTTCTAGACAATCATGTTGGTCCATCAACCCAAACCCCGATAAAATACGTCACAGTTTGTCCTTGTAACGTGACGACATGTGAAAACGGTTCCAGGGAAAACTTTTGCGAGGTGCTGAACCCTGGTGCTCAACACCAGCGATATGCACAGATAGACACTAGGTGGTGCTAGAGCACCTTCCTCTTTTTCTTCTGGACAAAAATGTGCCTTTTTGAAACCATTTCTTTTCATTTTTTACAGTGTATATTTTATGGCCAAGGTAGAATTTGTGGACTTAATGGCCCATATTACCAGTACCAGACATTTTTGTTATTTTGTACGACAATAATGCATTTCCTTGTTTTGAGTTGATTGTTTTTTTTTCCTCAGGTGGGCATTCTTAAGCATCTGCATCAGACAGAATATGACTATTTATCTAAAATAGGTTATATACATATGGATGATGTTCAAGTTGTGCCTGTAATTAATCTCACACAACTAAAGCTGCCGGCGGCTCCATATCGTCACCTAGCGACAAAAACAACTTTTGGCATAAGTCGTTTTTTATCAAAAATGATTTTCTTTTTTGTCTAATTCTTCTTCATTTTATTTTGCAAAAAAATTAAAAAGAAATAATAAAAAAGAAAAAAGAAAGAAAAAAGAGGTGATAATTATTGTTATTATTTCCCATAATTATCTTTGACAACAACAAAGAAAAGAAAACAAGAAAACACTTAGGCCATTATTTTAGGAAGGTGGCATTGGGGTTCCTTTTTTCCACTTGCACACCCGGCCCCCAAAACGTCTGTTTACGCCACTGCTCATGTCCCACTGAGAGATTCTCCATTAAATCAAGCAAGTCTGTGAAAGCACTTTTACAAAACCTATAATGTCTACATTTAATGAGAGCTGCCAGTCCAAGTTATGTCATATGAAACTGGCCACGATACCTTAAAAAAAAGAGGGGGAAAAAATGAATTGATATGAAAATTGGACTGTCAGGACCATGGACAGCAACCAAACACATAAACAAAAGACTTCTTTGTCCAAACCCTTCGCTTCTTGTCAGCATTTCAAATTGCACGTCAAAAACAGCAAACAGAGCATGAGACTGAATAGGTTGTAACTTAACTCTAAATGTTTATGCGGCATTCTTGTTGCATGACATTCCAGCCAGGCAATGAATTGTAATAATAATAATAATAATAATAATAATAATAATAATAATAATAATAATAGTTCTGGCTAGGAGTCTATTTTTTTCCACATAATTGATTTATTTTTAACTTTATCAGTGAATTAATTGCAAAACTAATGAACCGGCATTTCACTCACAGCTTAATGTAACGACACGCAGCCATGAGTGATATTGAAGTTTTTTATTTTTTCTTCTTTTTTAGGGGAAAACTCACCATATGCGTAAAAAAAAAAGGAAATGCCAGCCATTGTATATGGTTCTGCTTTAAACATCCATCTTCTGCGGCACCAGGGATCAGAACCCGTGTTAGATTCAAGGTTTTATGGTTTATGTTTGGAAAAGAAAGAAAAAAAAAATTAAAAAAAAAAAAATTAAATAAAAAAATAGTTGCCTGTTTCCTGCTGCCCGAAGCGATGAATTACAACTCTGAATGATAAAGTGAGCAGCCGCCCGACGTGCATGGACGTGTGAGGGCTGCGGAGGATCCAGGTCCAGAAATGCCCGACGTGAGGATGTGAGCCGTGCAGCGCGCGGGTCACCGCAGTGACGTCATGTATGTTGGAAGGCAGCACAGAGGGGAAGATGAAGATGAAGAAGAAGAAGAAAAAAGCCCGTCCTGGCTGCCTCATTGGCTGGTATCAGTACCTGACATCATCCTCTCACATAATTAGCACAGTGTCCACATCCTTCTCCAGTGACCAGGGATCATTTCATGTGGTTCACAACTGGAACTGAAGCCCCGACCAGTAAATCCAAGCAAGACTTTTTTTTAAACTACATCTGGGCTCTGCAAGTCTGCAAGACATGATTGCTGCTCTCTGGAGCAATTATTCTCCAGAGAGAATAATTGCTCGATATGTTTCTCCAATAAACATATCGGAGAAAGCGCTCCGATATGTTTATTGTTATCGTATTTTCTTTTTTTTAGTATTTTAATTTTTTGGTCTGATTATTTAAATGTTATTATGCGAATGAAACGAACACCTGGCCTAAACTCAAGCAGGCCTCTTTTTTTCCTCCGGAGCCAAAAAAAGAAAAGAAAAGATCCGCTCTGGTGAAGTCGTCAGTCTTTAGCCGAAACCGCAGGCGCGCGCCGGGCAGATCAATAATCCCCATCAAGCTTCACCACAAAGCCACTCAAACGTCTGAAGATGGAGGAGGCGGAGGGGATGGAGGACCTACCGAGAACCCGATACTCTCTGAGATGCTCTCTGTCTCACTGGAGGAGACGGTGACACGTCTTGTGTCTTTCTTTTTAAACATCCTGCGTCCTGATGAGACTCTTCCTCCTCCCACGCGCAGGTTGAGGCTGATCCCAGGGAGCTGGTGGCTGATGGGGGATGTCAGAGGACAGACCGTCGGCCTGACCAAAGGAAAACACAGAATAACAGGAGACCGAAAGCTCAGAAAGGAAAAACTGAGTTGACTCTGTGCTCGCTTTAGTAGTCTCATTGTGTACTTCTTTTATTATTTCATAATTCTGAGCTCATAAATAATAATAATTTTAAAGAAATCAACACAAGCCAGTATTTTTGAAAGAATAAGATCAAAAAGCATGTATTATTTTTAGTCCTTCACCCCTCCAAAAGAGAAAAGGATTTTTGTCAATGACATTCATATTAACTGACATAATAAAACGTATCAATGAAAGCATATCTTTAAAAAAAAGTTCAGTCATTTGAATAGAAGCGAACATAATTGCATTGAATTGAGTGAAAGATGTTCAGTCTAATGGATTGAACTGAATTGAATGACACTAAAATTGAGTGAAATGAACTGATTTGAACTGAACTGAATTTTGTTGAACTGAACTCAATTGACAAATGCAAATCTGTTGCATTGTTTAGTACCTTGCAAAAGTATTCACACCCTCAGTTATTTTATTGTAGTTTTAATGTGAAAGTCAAAATCACATTAATGCATAATTGTGAAGTGGAGCAAAAAGAATAAACAGTTTTCAAAGGTTTTTATGAACATAAATCTGGAAAGTGTGATGTGCATTTCGCCTTTTGTGGTGTATGACTTTACAACATTTATAGAGTATCTCTCAACAGGAACTTTCAGTTAGATTAACTGTTAAACTCAATATTATTGGTTTTGTTATACTTAAAGTTATTTTCATTTACTTCAGTTATTTTCAAGTAATTTTCAAAGCAGAATTTTTCGCTAATGTGGCACATCGGCCACATTAACATAATACTTTATGTAAATTTATATTGTTTTGTGACATATATGGTCTTTACTGTGTTTTTTTTATTTAGAGCACAAAGATTAGTTCATTTTGGTTATAAAACAGATTATGTCGTTATTCATCACCTGTCATTGTTTTGGCAGCGATATCAGTAATTCGCCAGTAGGGGTCAGTGTCGCGTCATCAATGATGAAGAGGTCAAGGGAGAAACGGCGCTCTCAGGGAAATATCGCGTTATCAGACAGAAAGAGAAGACCTTTTTTAAGATGGCCATGAGCGCTATTTAGCGACCATACCACACTAAACTAAGCTATTTTGAGTTGCAGCCTGCAGGTAAGCTGGTGATGTTAATGATGTTATATTGTGTTATATTATTGGGTTCTGTGAAGAATAAGGTAACCTTTTGAGTTTTGTATGAGTTTCAGTTATCAGCTACTTTTACTTTGTGAGAACACAGTGGGGGAGTAACAAATGTGTGTATGTAGATGAAGAGATTCGCCTCCTGTCGGAATCGAAAGGTCTTTCCAAAAATAGAAGCCAAAATTATATTAAAAAAATAAATAAAAGTAGTGGCATTTTATCAATGACTTCTTTTATGGTTACTGACTGACTATTTCATGTCTCCACTTGTATTTATGATGATTTAAATCTCTGGTGGTGTTTGAAAGGCTCCATACCATTACCCTAATCATTGTCTCACTACAAATTATCTGTCAGATTGAGGTTGGTCCAAACCTGTAAAATTATGTCTGAAGAAATGAGTTGGAAAAATTAAAAGATTACCATAAACCTAAATCTGCCAGATTAATTAAAGGGTTTGTGCTTAGCGGTTGGTCTGGACTTTGACTGGGCAATCCTAACATCTGCTTTGATTTAAACTTGGATAATTGGATTTCTGGTTATGTATTTGGGGTCACTATCCTAACAGAAGATGAACCTGGTCCAGACTCATGCCTTTTGTAGCTAGGAACATCAACTATTGGATCTCATAGCATGTAATTTCCTTCAAAGAGTTGTTGTAGATGCTGAAGGCTGTGGACAGGAAGAGTCTCCGGTAGCAAACTGTGTTACAGCCAAGCTGAAGAAGCCTCTGATGGAAGACACTCTGTTGTGTAACAGTCTTGTTAAGAGAATGTTGAACTACGGGTGTCCGTAGTTTACTAAATAAGTGATCTTGGAACCAGTTGGCAGAAATGTAACAAGCAGGAGTACAAATGTACAAAAAATTACGCACTACTTTCTGATGGGTCGATCACATCAACCTTCGGAGGAGGCATTGGTGGCAACTTTTAACCATAATTATGCAAAACCAAAGTTGTAAGGCCTACTCTGCTTTATCACCTAAAATCCGACAGAAGTTTATGGCTAATTTTTATTTGTTTTAGTGATAAGCCTGTACTGCACCTTTTTTTTGTATTTGTTGGCCTACATAAACAGAAAGTCCACAGGAGGATATTCTCCTCTTTGTGAGAACTTACTCCAACTTTCGGGTGCCTAAAGTCCAAACAGAACTTGGAAATAATTCTCTTCAGTTTTCTGCTCCATCTTCTTGGAACTAGTTGTGGAAATACATGAATCCAAAGTTCCTGTTTGTCACTAAATGTTTCGAAGGCTGTTTTCGCCCAATGTTTCAACTGAGGAATCTTTTAACTAATTTATTTGTGGCGATGCTACCTTGTACAGTTTTTCTTTAAATGCTCTGTAAACTTTGTGTGCTTTGAAAGTATTTAGCTCTTTTGAATCTCAATGAGATTTTCCTGGTGAAATAAAGGTTAATAATAATAAAGTGGTTGTACCAAGAGAAAATGTGAAACATTTCAAGGGGGTGTGAATTCTTTTAGAAGGCAGTGTAAATAAGAGATCATTTTCAATCAACCTTTTAAAAAAAATTCTGGATATTACAACAATATTTTTAGTGCATGTAAACTCCATTCAAATGGGTGTAAGGAACATCTGCTCCATGTGCAATAGCTGAAACAACCAGGTCTGAGATCCGACTTGCTCTTCTGGTGGGTTAAGCAGCTGTACTTGTGCAACTATAAGTCTGGCCTTTAATTGGATCACAGGGTTGTTTCTGGTGGGTCTTCAAATGTCAGGCACGCCAGTTTGTTTTAATCAGCAGAGGTCTCAAAGCGGGAGTCCGTTTACACAATTTATGCCCGAGTTGAAAAGGTTTACTAAATGTAGCCATAAAAGTGCAGTGTGTGACTCCCTGTCAGCCCATACGGTGGCCAAGCCAAGGCCAGCAACTGGTCGATCCACTTGGGAGTGTAATAACAGATTAATGTGGCTTGCCAGGCCCCAACGACCAGACGTGTTTGACGTTAATGCTCCACTGTATATTATCCAGCCTGGAGAAATGTTGAATGTGAGCGATGGGATCCAAGGACAGCGATGTTTAGGTACTAATTACCAAACAGCAAGGCACAAGTCTTGCTCCATATTTCCTTACCCCTGTGGAAACACTCGGCAGGCTCCATTTATTTTCTTTGACTGTTGTTTCTGGCACGCCGGCGTCTCGGTAAACACCGCTCGCCCACCATTGTAAATCCGACAGGCGCAGATCTTTCAAGTTTTAGACTCCTTTGAGGAAAAATGGAGACGGATCGGATGGCGGCGCTCGGCTTTTCCGTCTTAATGAGAGAGTGGAGAAGAAGGATGGCGTTTGATCCCTGGCATGGAAGCCTCTATTTAAGCCTGTCAGCGGTCATCACTCTCTCTCTGTTATGGATAGAGAAACAAACCTGCACCGCTGGATTTGATCAGCTCAGTCAGTCGGGCGCGCTTAACCCTTTGCAGCACGTTCGCGATCGCCCCGGGAGACCGTCTCGTCCCGGTGACAACCTCACGATCGCCATGCAAGAAAGGAAAGGAAAAGAAAAGAAAAGGCAGAAGCAGATCTGGGAAAATATTGATTTATTTGCAGAGCTTCGCTGTGAGCAACTCTCTCAGTCATCAAGCTCCGGTTTCACATCATGTGTTTGTCCAAACCATACAAAAGCCTTATGGCTCTTCGAGGAAGTCTCGCTATAGTCGCAAACGTTACAGCAAGCCAAAAACAGCAAGCCCCCAAGACAAGTTTCCTCTCTCCTCTATGTGGACACTGAGACTTCTAAACCTGAACTTTGTAAGCAGTGGATGTTGATGGACTCATCAGAGTGTGGAGCTGCAGGGCAGGGCTGCTGACCAGTACGGAACTGGTCTGGAAGATGGTTTTCATCGCACCACTAATGGCTCTACCTAATCAGACCTGATTGGGCCGCTGAATAAATAGTACCTCCATTTATAATATCATGAGGTAACTCGAGACAAAATCAATACCTGAAGTGGATTTTTAACAAGTGGGGGGGACTACAAGCTTTAACTCCTTGCTGCAATGCATTTAATCTCAATGAGTCCATCAATCACAATGGCTTGTGTTTCAGATTTTTCTTTTTTTTTCTTTTTTATTCAACAAAAGGCACAACATTTTTAATTTTGTTCTCTAAAAGCCCTGACATGGGCAAGTTTGTTCATTAGATGTCATTAAATCTTTCAAGAGTAGGATGGGAATCTCAAGACACTCATGAGCTAAAATAAAAACAAACCCCAAGAATTAATGAAGCAACACTGAAGGAAAATAAAAAAATTTAAAAAAAGGAATGACGGACGATTGAAAACTGAGAATTGGAGCTCTCGCGTTCAGAAAGCTTTGGGCGTTAATCATCCATCACAGATGAAACAAGGTGTCTCTCCCCGGGAGCCAGAGCTTGATAATAAACACAGGAGTCAGGCTAGACTTCTGTGGGCTCGGGAATAAATAAAGCCAACAACCTTGACATCGGCAGCTAGTAAAATGTTTTGGCCGTGCTATGGAGGACGTATGAAAGAGGGCTTTGTCTTACGAGGAACATATAAGGACAGACACAATCACGTTTGAGTGAAAAGAGTTTTGTCAGAAGTTTCACAGCGGAGCCGACTAAAAGCTGGCTTCGGGTCAAGCTAAATAGGGTTCGATTTATCTTCTGCTCCGCTTCTGTTTTTCCATGTCTGCCGATGTGATTGAAATACCGTTTAAGTACAGGGAGCGCTGAATTATTGCAATCCATCACATCTGGAGCTGAAAAAGACAAAGATCTTATGTTTCTGCAGAGTGTCGCACGAAGAATATGCCGAGTAGTGAAAAATTTGTTTTTCTCTTTGCTTATGGATGTTGGGTGTGTTGCTAGTTTATTGCGTTGGCGCTCAGGATGGGGGTTGTTGAGCTATTTGGCCAGTCTCCTCGCCACGTCCCTGTAGGCGTTCTCGATCTCGGCGTCTGCGGCGCAGGTGTTGGTGAACTCTTCGCGAGAGCCAGCGTTCCCCAGATACCGCCACACGCCTGTCATTTCTGACGGGATATCGTAGTTGCGGTACTTCTTCGCAACAATCTAGGACGAAAACAAAGCGTTGTTAGTAGCTAGCCGTTTCTTTAGTCCTTAACTTTTTTAAGGCTATATTTAGAAATCACATTTTAATTTAGTATGTTGAGTTGGCACCAAATATTCACATGAACAACAGAAAAAGACATCATTTAAACAGTTCTTCAGACTTGATCAAACAATTTGGGCATCCTTCCACAAGATCAATTGCTGACATTTTGGCCCAGGTTTACAGATTTGTTGCTTACACACACCTTTTTTTTTATCTCTACCTCTAAATTGCTTTTGCAACTAACATTAAGGCCGTAATGTGCGCAAGCCATGGTATTGAGACATGAGCCCAATTTCTTTTTCTTTTTGGAATAATGTTCTTTTCTCATAATGCCTTCTGTTCTGTTTCCCTCTTATTCTTCAAGTGTAACAATAGTCAACTTCAATTTTAGTTTCTATAGACCACAGGAGACATCTTTTTAAGGTTTTTGTCCTCAAGTGATATGCAATCTGTTATTTTATGCTGCATATGGAACAATGGCTTCTTCCTCACTGAGTGGGCTTAGAGCGCATGTTGATGCAGGATTCATTTCACTATTCACATTTTTTTGTCAGTCCATTGCTTTTGTTCTACAGTTCTTTTGCACATTTCACACTAAAACACACTCATCTCTGTGAACCCATCTCCTTCCCAAACAGTATGGTGGCTAAATATTCTTCTAATGATGATAATTGTATTTAATTGTTAAAACAGATGAGAGTGATATATTTGGACATTTGTTAAATTTATCCAAGGATGAACCTGACTTGTTGAGGTACAAAATTAACATGGCTATAACAAAAAAATCAATTTATAATACATTCCTACTGTTATTATCTGGTGTGTTTTTTGTTATTTTTCCTTTTTAAACTTTGCTTTTGGCAAAGTAAGCTCTTCAACCTATAACGGCAGAATGGCAGAAATACAAAAAGCATGTTTTGTACTTTTTTTAAGACTGAAAAGGTTATAATTTTTATATTTTTGTATTATAAGTTATTACTTGGCCATGCAGCAGGTTATACAACTAAACCCTTCTTCTGTAAGCATTTTTGCACTGGCCATCTAGTAGCATCGAGGTATATCAAAAGGCAACTTTTAAAGACATCCTGAAATCTGTGGAGCTTACTTTACTTCCACACTTTTATCCTGTGTACATATCTATTATAAAGTGGCCAGTATTCCAAAGAGATTATTTGCTATAAATAAACCTTCACATCCTCCAATCTTGTGAAACTACACTCTAAACTGAGAATAAAATTGCAATGATTTTTACATCGTTAATGTGAGATCACACTACTCCGATAAAATATTTATTTGTTAAGTGTGAAGTGTGTTTATAATACATTCAAATTTGAATTCATAGCAAGAATACTGTCATACTTTTAAAAATGTACACACTATTGTACTGAATACTAGCTGTGCACGCAGGAAAAACACTTCAACTGTTCTCATTATCTGCCTCAGTTCCAGGTCATTTAGAAACCTTAAACATACCTTCACTATATGCAGCTTGGGCAGCAGGTTGCAGTCTGCCAGGGTGAGTTCATTCCCATCCAGGAACAGCCGTCTGGAGGCCTTTTCTTCCTCCCGGCTGTTTGCGTCGATCTCTTCAGGCAGGGGGCTTGTGAGGTAATCATCAAGCTTCTTCAGGGCTTTGGTTAGACCTTTCTCTAGAGCTGAAATGCACAAATCAAAAACACTCATCGTCACGCACGCTGATGAGTTAATGCTTCTTAAAGGTCGTTGAGTGTGTGTAACAAAAATCCCCACTAGATGGCAGCAAAGTAAATGCGAGGATCTAAGTTGAAGCTTGAAAAGTTGAGCTTTGCTGCGCTCTAGTGGCGAAATATAATAACTGCTGTTTTAACTGTAAAGCTGCGGATGTAAATGCAATATGTACAGGTTTAAGGCAGAGAATGAGCTTCCCTACCGGCATTGGCCTCGGCTTTGGTGTTCTTGATGAAGGCTGAGAACTTGGCGAAGATGTCGTTTCCAGCTGTATTGGACTCTCTGTGCCTGGCAGCCAGTTTGGGATACCTGAGCGGGTATGGGGAGTGGGCCGGAAGGTACAGTCAGACCAAAGCATCTGGATGGAATTAACACCTGGAATGGAGCTTAGCACCGAATTTAAAACACGTTACAGAACCGCACTGAACTGGCATCCCACCTCGTTTTGCGTTAGCACACCAGGGTCCATTTAAAACGTAAAAAACTTTACAGGCAATAAAAGAAGAATTAGGTAATCTGGCATTCTCAGTCTGACTTTGAAGACATTTTAAGAGACATTAATAGAACCCAATAAACCCATCTTAGCTTTGGTTAAATATCACTGAACATGTGGGATAGAGCTTTAAATATGGATAGTTGAGATTTCTAGTCACTGGATTTAATGGTATCTACGGCATATAAACATCAACAGAACCCCCAAAATAACAATTTTATCAGAAAATTTCAGCTTTCATCAAAGCTAGCCATCCCTTACTCGACTAAACGACTTCCTCCTCCTTCAAAAACAACACAAAGTTGTCATAAATCCAACCAAAAGCAGGCAGTGTGCAGTCTGATAAAACACATGGTGTTGTAAAGCTTTCCATGTGAATTACTTTGGAGGGCAGAGAACTTCCTCAAGAAACTCCTCGATCTTGTTGATGTCGGTCCTGACGTCACCGTCAAAGGTTAGGAAAGGGGGGTGCGTCCCCGGAGCAAGCTTCTGCAGATCTTCTGGCTTTCTGCAGAGGACACAGGGACAACAAGCCGTCACATAAAAACCGATAGTAGCACAAAGTGCACAGCGAGGAGAAGTTTCTTCACCTCTTGAGGTCAACAGTTGTGACATTGAAGACCACTCCTTTGAGCCAGAGGATCATGAAGAGACGCTGGGAAAAGGGACAGTTGCCAATGCTTTCTCCATCACTTCCTGCCTGCACACAGACACAATATACAATAAGGTCAGTCAGGCTGGTGGATTACATTAGAAGTTAAAACCAGATGTTTACATTTTTTTCTGTTTTTAGCTAGTTACTATGGCTTCAACACTTTGTTACTTGGGTCAAACATTTTTTATTTTGACCCACAAGCCTCTCACAATAGTCTGCTGGAATATGTGCGTACCAACATGAACTACATTCAGCTTCTACTCCAGAACTTAAGTAGAATGCCTTGTGAAGATGTAAGTTGGTAAAAGTATCATTATCTAACATGAAACAAGTTCTATACTGTCTTGGGTCCAAAGGTCACTCAGTCAGAAAGAAGAACTCTAATAGAAACATGGAAAATATACATATTAAAGATTGCAAATGGACACAGGGAAATTGACCTTGATTCTTGGAGACCTCTGTTTTGTGGTCTTGATGAATATTAATAGATTTGAAGCAAAAAGGGAGAAATTTGCTAAACCAAAAATACCATGTCAACTGTGAAGCACAGGGGTGGCTGCATCATGTTGTGTGGGCACCTTGCCACAGAAAGGATTGGAGCACGACACAAAAAAGATGTTAGGGAAAGAACATTGTGTGGAAATCTGAAAATATAATCTCAAGTCATTAGCCTTGAGATTATATTTTCAGGAGGAGGTTAAAACTTGGGTACAAAGAGGTTTTCCAAATCGACTTTGACTTTGGCCATACAGCCCAGTTTAAAGAATTTAAACTCAATGTTTTGGGGAGACCATCACAAAGTTCTGATCTCAATCCCATAGAAATGTGAGAGTGCATGTGTGAGCTTCATGCAGAAGATTAATGAAATAGAGCAACCCAGATTGGTAGCATTTAAATGAGGGGAATAGTACAAGCTATCTACATTTATACTGCTCATTTAGAATTAATCAAATAGTAAACATATATCAGTTAATATGAGGTCTTTTCATTGTAATGTTCTAAAGATTAGACGTAAAATGCATCAAAACTTGCAAAACGTCACAATGTACTTCAGTTATCAGACGAAAACATGACAAACTTTTCATAGATGTTCATCTTATATTTCTTAATCAGTCAAATGAGGAAAGAGGCTGTCATGTGTTGTCTTTTTGAGAGCAACATGGAAGCATTTCCTCTTCATCTTCCATGTGTGCACATGCTGAGATATCCTGTGTCGGCATGCAGAGCACCATCACTGACACCTGATCCAGTGGGTCGGTTGAATTGAACATATCAATTGCATCTCCAGGTTCACCGGCCGCTGGGGCATGTGGAGCAGGTTCTGACCCGCCGCCATGCAGAGAATAGGAGCAATGACCCCTGGGTTAGTGTTTGTAGTCGGTCTCCGTCATTCAGCGCATTAATGATCTGGTAATTAAAGTTTCTTGAACCTTTGTTTTTGAACCGAAAAGAGCGTGTGTTTCAGAGATCTTGGAAAATGAATCCTACACTTTATTTTTCTACTTTTCCACACACAAGTCAAAAGAGGAAAATACTGTAAGAAACACAAGACAAAATTAGATAATATTTAATTTCCTGTCAATGGCAAGAACACAAAGTGTCGACTGAAAAAAGTATGGATTAACAGCAGAATATTTCCTGTACATGTTTTAAAAACGCATGTCCAGCTATGACAAACTCATAAAGGAAAGTGAAAATCACACCTCATAATTATTCCACACCTTCAGTTATAGTCTAACTAAACTATAAATGTTTTTGATATTTGTCCTGAACTGACCTTTATGTTTTGCAATAAGTTTATTGTTTATTGGATAAAATCTCCATAAAATACAAGTTTGCAGAAAGAAAATGAGGGAAAACTTCAGCAAGCCACTGCATTAGAAGAACGAGGCGTGTGCAGTGTTTACATACCTACATGTGCTTATGTCTACACAGCACTGAGACCAGAAAACTGAAGCCTCAGGCTAAAAGCAGCTGAGTCAACTGGATGTTCAACAATCCATTGATGCTCTCAGGGCTGCCTGTGTGTATTGTTACAGCCGGGCTCGCTTGCATGGAGGTAACACAATACACATACAACAGATAATAGTCAATCAACATCTAGAAAGTGGCGGAAAATAGCCGTCATGTGGGAAGACCTGGTAGTCTGAGGAATGCGTGAAGCCAGTGAGTTGTCAGCTTATTGGAATCTCAGAAATGCAGCAGCTTTTTTGAAAACAGAACTTCAGTGAAGGCTTTATGAACTTAGCACAGTGGACCTTAATTCCTCCAAATGTTTCCAACATGACAATCATTAATTCCTGCACTTTATTTAGTCATCGCATGCAAAACAACTGCTGAGTGATGGATTTAACCCAGATGCTACTTTTAACCCAATATTGAGTTATTTCGTGTTTGGTTGTAGAGAAAGAGTCTCATCATTTTACAACTGTGCAACACTCTGACTTTACAGAGACTCTTCCACATGAATAAAAGTAAAATGGAAAAATGTTTCTGTTTAATAATGCAAATATAAATTTGCCCTGTTGAGTTGCATTTACACTAAAAAAGGGGGGTTTTATGCTAACAATATTATTAGCCTGGCTTTTACCCATTGAATAGTTAGCACATGCTAGTGCTATTTTATGTTGACCAAAGAATTGGTCATAAATTCAACATCGACAGGCCTGCATACAATTTTATACAGCCAATAAAATATTATTAGACTTTTATCTAATATTTTCAAATAAACAAAAAAATAAATGTTACATTATTAAATGTTATTAAAAAGGGTTTATGGGTTTCTCTTTCAATCCAGTTCATGGAAAACTTAATGAGAATGTAGTACACTTCAACAGTCTCTTTTCTGCTTATTATTTGTGATTGTTCTAAATAAATCCTAATTATGATAATGATATATCCATTGACTTTGTCATAATTATCATAAAAGTTAAAAGATGCATCTTTTAAACAATTTTTGAGAATATGCAATTATTAAACTTGGTATAATATTTTTGGACCTTATGCCTGCTGTTCTTTAAACACTACTAACATTCTTCTTCTTTTGGTTAGAAACACAACCTAACCCTTTATTGTTAAATCAACATAACAAAAACGGACTTCGACTGTGATTCAATTTTCACAGTCCATTTTTTCCAGGTCCCTCTCTAGTTATCAAAGAAATACAGAACCTGCCACTCCAGGGGTGTTTGTGTCTCAGTTTTCATATTTATAACCAGGACATCCCAGGACAGCCCCCTGTCCATCTGGGTCACCTCTCAGAGGGCACATGATGAACCGACTAATATTAGAATGACAGCTGCTATGGAAACTCTGTTCTCTAAACAGATTTATATGTAAGATTTTCCATTATCCTCTAGCAGATCAGAAATTATGGACCATAGTTGTTACACAAGTTGCAATGTTTGGATTTCTATTAACACATTTACTTTACTGAAACAAATCAATGATATAATTGGTGAAACTTTCAGGCGATTATTGTCTCAAAAGAATAAGAGCCGAATGATAAACTGACTTCTTCTATTTCCAATACCACTACATACAACATCAATATTTTGTAATGCTTTAGAGAAGCAACTTATTTAACACATTCACCCCTGAAGCCAAAGTTCACCTTCGGTATTGGGACCCAGTGCAGAGGCCAGCAGGAGCCTCCCAGCATCAGCAGCTTCAGAAACGTTGTCACTGTAATCCTGCTGCTGCTGCTGAAACTCTACCTCCACTATTGGGTTACCTCAGCTTTCCGTATCACACCAGGGTTGCAGCGTTAACGGCTGAAATTCTGCTGCTGCGCTCACCCAAACTTCATCAAAACGTCAGAAAATCCCCGACTCCGTTTCTCTGCCTTACCTTCACAAAAAGTTCTATGTCAGGTTCTCTGTCCTGGCTGTTTGTGGACATGCTGTCTTGCTCTTCGTTTTGTTTTTCCGTCCTTCTAAGTTTGTCTCGTCATTTGAGGTTTACATCCTCCATGGAAGACATCCTCTCTGGAAGGATTCCTTTACTCCAGGCGTGATCTCACTCTCTGTTCTTCTATTTTTTTTGTTCTTCTCTCAACCTGAGCAGCTCTTTAATCCAAGGCCCTCCACCTCAGTTTGGTCCCTCTGAAAGTCAATTTCTCTAATCGCCGTGACAGTCCAGGTTCTGGGTATGAAGCCCTGCGCCCTGATTTAGATTCAGATGAAGAGCAGAGTCACGGCTCGTCGACACAGAGTGCTGAACAGGTGTCAGGCCTTACCATACCAGGGGGTGGAGCCCCATCTCTCACTTTCATCCTCACCGGCAAAACCCCCACAAATAAAGCATCTTATCTCATATTTTCAGAATCCATCTGTTTAAAAACCTCATATGTTTTTCTATTTCTAAGGGATAATTTAGTCTGATGGCTTTCATTTGACAAAAAAAAAGCCTGTTTTGATTTCTACATATTCAGGCAAAATGATTTTTTTCCCCAAAAAATAAAGTCATACTTATGCCACTTTGAATTTTTATGCCTGTCAATCTGTTGGTTATTTTTATTTTATTTCTTTTATTCCTCGAGCACAGGAGCGCCAGCATTCATATTTAATTCATGGTCCACATGCATCTGCTCCGGCAGGTTTTATGTGATCACCAGCAGCAGCGGAGACAACTCCTCAGTGGCTCACTGATGTCTGATTTGGTCTCTGAAGGCGGGAAGTAGGAATAATTTGCATACAAACCGTATGGCGCTGCAAAAGGAACTGGGCTGCAACGCGTCTGGCTTACAAGGTTCTGACAGATCTATCCGAGCTGGAAGAAAACAGTCCTGTCACCTTGGAAAGCATAAAATGAAAGACAGATGTGAAGGAAGTAGAATCTGAGCCCTCTATTTATAGCACAGCTCCCTCTCCTGGCTGACACAAATGCACGCAGTACCACCCAGTTCATAGGAAGAGGAAGGTCTGAAACTCTGAAAATGACTCATTTCAGAAGGGAAATACTAAAAGGTCCCCAAATGAAGACTTATTTATATGGTGATCATGATACAAAATTATTGGAAAAGTTTTTTCTATTATCCAAATTAAGCTTTAGTTGATAGAAAGTATAACAGCATTTAGGTACATGTTCTTTTCAGGAGATCTAACGGGATTTTAAGGTCACTGCATGCAAACTGACAACTAACAAACAACGTTTTGGGAACAGTTCAGGTAAAAAAATCAATAAATAATAATAATAATCGTCCTTCCAAGAATTGAGTAGTGACCTAAATATTGGTACATACTAAAACCTATTATGACTTTTCAGAGTTGTAAAATTATGTCTCTGAAAGCATCAATATTTCATTATGTTGGAGAACCAGAGCAGCAGCCGGAAACTGTTGTATTCTTTAACCCTTCATCATAGTCTCAAGTATTCACTTTCAGAGATTCATCCGAGCACAGCATTTTAATCAGGGCGAGGTCTGGACTTTGACTGGGACTTTGCAAAACCTTGGTTCTGTTTTTCAGCTACTCTACAGTAGATCTGTTTGTGGGTTTGGGATCATTGTCCTGTTCTACGATACAAATTTGTCAAAGTTTTGACTGTTGGACACTCAGTCTCATATTTGACTGAAGAACAGTTTAAAAAAGCTCAGTAACTAAAACATCCTTTGACTGAAAAATAAGCCAGAATGGTCAACCCTCCACCATGCTTGTTTGGCATCTCTACTTTGGTCTCACATTTTTAAAGGGAATTGTTCCAAACATTTGTTAAAATTTTGGAACTTAAGTTATGCTGGATCTTCTTGAGAAAAAAAAAGACTGTCTTCCAGAAAGTTTTCCGTAGCGCCATATCTCATTCTGTCTTTTTCTGAACTGTGCCTGAAGAGTGGCAACTGTATTAAATAGAAATTAGCATCTTTCTCAGACTGACTGCAGTCATTTTTGCTTCTCTAAGGCCATTGCTGTATCTTACCATTTTAGTAACCATGTCTAATATTAAAATTAGTTGGAAAAATAAGCTTGACTTAAAAAAAAAAGCAAGTAGGGAAGAAAATACTTTTCACTAAGATAACACTTGAACCTAAAGTACTGAGTTTATACTGAAATCTTCTCTTAGACTCTGTCATTATTGTATGTTCTTTAGACAAAGGGAAGCTCAAAGCTTCACTTGTTGGGCTAATCATTCACCAGCTGAATCAAACAGTAACAGGTGTTTGTGTCTTAACAGAGCCAAGGTGAAGGAGGCCGTTTAATGTTCTCTCATGATTTAACCCCTCCGCTTCTAGTAGCTTTGCTCTTCCAAGTTTACAGACGCCTCGTAAAAACGACACACCATGAATGGGTCGAAACCCGGATGTGTCCGCTGGAGAATCGTCTTCTCACTATTACCAAGAGAAATTACAGCGTTTAAAAACACAACTCTTATAACCTCGGTTGAAGGGGATGAGTCACGCAACGTTGTCAGCAAAAAAAAAAAAAGAAAGAAAGAAAAAAACAGGCGATGTCCTAAACCTCCTCCCTAGTTTTATAGCGGAGCTGGAGTTAATTTACAGCAGCCGTTGATGATTAAACCGCTGGAAAATCCACACGCGCATCTTGGAGTTTCTCAGACGGGAGGGCAGCGGACCGTGGACCTCGTCAGTCTCCATGACGATTTATTGGTCGGTGATTATCATAATTGTGATATAACAACGCCAACATATAACATTTACTAGCCAAAACCTGGCGCTTTTATCGAGCTCGTATTCTAAACGTTCGGTGTTGATAAACTCAGATAGGTGGGTCGTTACCACGGTGAACTATGGTCACCGTTTATCATGATTCTGAGATAAATTGTAGTTGTGACCTGATGTCAGTTTGTGCCTTTATCAGCTGTCCCTTAAATGTGCTCGACCGCGCTATGAGCTAAAGGTTTGTCCATCTCGACTTGCTTTTAACTCGGCTTATCAAAGTGAACTTTCAGCATGCTTTTTGGGGTGTTCTAAATTTTTATCTGAGACAGTTTACATTTTTATGAGGCGTTTTTCTTTTTATAGGCAGTAAATAGCAAACAGACGATAAACCAAGATTAGAGTCAATTTTACTCAACGTTACACCAGGTGGATTAACTGACTTGGTGATACATGTTCGCCTTCTGTCGGTGTTCACACAGGAAATTAGACCTTCTCCAATGAAACGCAGGGTACGTCAGTATGAAGCTGAGCCCTATACGCCTCTGGGTCAGTGTGTGTCCTGTTGTATTTGTGCATACGAATGGGAATCTTTGTAGACCAGCCAATGTCAGATGGTGCTTTTAAAGTATTGGCAATATATCTGGTATGCACACAAAAACATAATCCGAAATATTTGCTAAATTGATCAAGTGTTTACCCTTTAAGGTTTTTCACATTTATCCAGGTTGCAACTACAAACTTCCATTTTATTGCAACTTTATGTGACCCTGTGGGGATGTACTTCTTCAGCAGAGAAGTTGCTTGAAGTCAACCATGAACGTACAACCAGAGCTGTAGTGAACTGATTTAGATCAAAGAGTATTCATGTGTCAGAATGGCCAAGTAAAAGTCCAGAGTCAAGTCCAGCTGAGAATCTGTACCAAGACTTAAACACTCATGGTCACAGGTGCTCTCCATTCAATCTGAATGAGACTGAGTTGTTTTGGAAGGAACAATGGGCAAAAATGTCTGCATCTACATGTGCAAAGGACTTGATTCAACGGGGCTAAATCCCCATTTACGTGACATTCTTCCAACATTTATATTATTTAAGACCCTTTGAAAACAATCCGTCATTTTCATTCAGCATTTGACCATCAACAATCCCAATGAAATGCATCAAAGCTTGCGGCGGTAGTTGACTCAACGAAGACATGGGAGGATCTCAGATGGCATAGAGTTGACCTTTTGTTACTCTGAATGAGTTAAGTATTACATGACTTAAAAGGTTCTGCCTCAGAAAAGCCACTGCTTACATAACATATTCTAAAAGTATCCCTGCACATTCAGCTGATAAATAGTTTTAATTATATTATCTTTTACAGTAAGCTTTTATTAGTCAGGCTCGCACACTAAAACCGTGTATAAAAGTGTAGCTAAAAACAAGCTTCCTACTACTTTGTAGACATTGACTGCTAGCAATGTATTTAATTACTTTATGCAATGTCAAGCTTGTGATGATTTAGAAACATATGCAATACATGCCTTTATTGAAAGACCTTTGGCCATGTTAATGTCAACATCATCAATAAAAAGTTGTAACTTAAGGACTATATAGTCATCAAATTGTCAAATGTATATTATGAAGTTAAACCTTGGCTGTTTAAAAAAATGTAATACCCATATCAGGAGCATTTACTTTTATTGAAGGTGTAGTTCTTCTTACAATTAATTTAAAACCTGTTTATATTCTATTGAACATAAGCAGAGTATGAGGCTGCATGGGCAGACATATCTTATAATTATAAATATGCCATTGAAAATGTTTACAGTAAATCAGTGCATAAATAAGATAATGTTATGGTGAATATTAAATGCCCATTTTTTACACTGCCTCATTTTTCCATGCTTTCAATCTATGTTACCTTTCAAATTGAGGGCCACAAGTAACAGACACCCTCCATACAATTAGTTTATGTTGTCAGTAAATGTCAGAACAGGTTTACAGTATCTTGTTAAAAGAAACTTATTTCAAGACTTAGAAAACTGTTTCTGAAAATTTTACAACTGAAACTAGAGCACCTCATAGCTAAATGCTAAAGTTCCTTGGCCAAAAACAAGGCATCAGCTTATGCTGATGACGCAAAGCATTATATTACCATGTCCCAAGACTGAGTGATGCCTTTAATTGTATTTTAGTTAAGACACGGATGAGAATGTTTTTCCTGAAGTTCAGTGTAGACAAAGCTTAAGTCTTAGGTACTGAAACAAACCCACAGAGAATAAAACTAATAAAAAACAGGTTTTAATACATGCAAAGCAGTTTATGTCATTTGTAAAATAACTTTACAAATGAACTTTGACTGTGTGGCTCATATAAAGGTGATATCAGTCTTCCTCTGGTGGCTGTTAGACAATGAGCTTAACCGGAAGCGGGTCCCCTAATCAGATTTTTGCCCAGAGCCTCACACAACTTAGGGTCGACTCTGGCAAGAGTTACTTAAAGTAAAAGAAGGCACTTCACGCCCTCCTTCGACATAGTTCAAAGTTAGTGATCTGACTCAACCTTGTTTTTAAGCTTATAAAATCAAACTCTTACCTTGACGAAGAGGGAGACCTTGGGCTCATTGGGGTCAGCTGGGGCCGCGCTGCTGCCATCCACATTGACGTTCTCCAGAGTTTTAAGGCTGTAGTCCACAGACTCCTTCGTCTTTGGGATGGTGTTGGGATGGGTGTAAGACATCAGCAACCCGTCCAGGGCATTATCCTCATCCTGGATGTTGCTGTCTATCGGAGGGTCGTCGCAGGGGTCCCCTTGGTGGGAGGAGGAGGAGGAGGATGAGGAAGAGGAGGATGAGGAAGAGGAGGCGTGAGAGGAGGCTGATGAGCGCCGGGAGCTGCCATGCTCCTCTCCGCTCACCCTTTCCACTTCTGGCTCGGGCGGCAGGTCTATTGTCGCCACAACATGTTGCTCATCCGTCAGGTCTCTCCTGTCTCCCTCGTCATCGCTGGAGGACGAGGAAGAGGAGGAGGACGAAGAGGAGGAGGACGACGACTTGCTGCGTTTGTCACCGTCCTTGATCTCCATGTATACCGGGGAGCTGCGTTCGCCTCCCTCCGGGGCGTGGACCTGCACCTCGCTGTACAGATGGTTCATTCCCTCAACTAGGTTCTCATACCTGGGTTGTTGGTCAAGGCTGTCGGCTTGATCATAGACGTGATTGTAGACGTGATCCATGACGCTCTGATTTTGGTGTTTAGGCGTGGAGGGAAAGCTGTGCAGTGTTCGCAGTCCGCCTGCCTCTCACTGACTGGTGTCTGGGCAAATTCCAGCTGCTAAGCCATAAAGGACCTTTGATCCGGCGAGTGAATAATGCAATCACTGGGGGCTGTGCCCTCAAGGACATTCAGGTGAAGCAAGTATTTCTGCATAACTGTTACAAAATATATCTGTATTACGACGGGCCATTGTTGATAAAAAGAATTTAAGACTACATTTCCACAAAAGCATTTTTGATCAATCTCAGAAATTTTCTGGGACAAAACTAGAAAATTTCTGAGTTTAAAAAGTCAAAGATTTGCTGGGATTTCTTTTTTTTTAGAACATACATTCAAATTTCAGAGTTTAAAACGTTGAAAATGTTAAACTTTTGAAACTTGGAAAATTTCCAAATCAAAAATGTTTGACTTTTCAAACACAGAAATGTTCATGTTCATATATATATATATATTTATATATTCATATATAAATATATATTTATATATAAATATATATATATTTTTTTCTGAGATTATTATCCAGAATTATGAGTTTTTTGCTGATAGTTTTTACTTTTCAAATTGCATATTTTTTTAATTAAAAAGTTCTAGATTATTCTCAAAATTTCCAGGTTTTTTGGTGAAAATCAGCAATGTTTCAAACTTAAATTCCCTTTATTTTCCTAGAAAATTTCTGATATTAATCTCAAAAATGTTTGTTTTTTTCTGAAATATTACCACCCTGATGAAATTGTTACCAAAAGAAATGGGGTTAGGATGTTCAAAAACAACCATAAAACCTCTTATCCAACTAAAACTGACCGTTAACTTGACTTGCGATTAAACACCATCATCTTTCCACTGAAGTTAATCTAATATCAATTTGAAGTGTGTCAGTGTCTACCAAGAAATAACTCCCTGCAAAATAAGCTTGTCATACAATTAATGATTTTATTTGGAAGAGCTTATAAAAACCTTTCTTAATAATGCCAAGTATCTGGATAGACCTAAAATACACAACACCATTTACAAATTACGGGTTGTCACCTGAAAGTGCATCATCCCTTTGAGGGTCACGTTGGAAGTTGTAAGAACCTTTTGCCTGTCCAGAAAGAAATCATCACTTTGCGCAACATAGGCATATGGAAACACAAAATAGCAGTTTATTAGGCTGTTTGAAAACATGAAAATTCAGTCAAAAGTATCTCAAATATTTGGAAATAAAGTCTTGGTTGATGAATGAAAAACTGGGAATTTTACCTAGAGACACTGAAAAGTAGGTATCTAGTTAAAATATCTAAGGGGATTGGAACCAATGTCGTTTCCCCATAAACAATGTGGACACAGATAAACCTGAAGACCACCAAAAAGCAAAACAGACAAAAGTTCAGGTTTTTATGAGCCACTTTATTTTCAGAAGACTCTTAACTGCATCAACATGGCAAAGATAGAATCTGTCACTCATATTAAATATTCACTGTATCCAAATCCAAGGCAATAATAATAAACTCCTCTTTTTTCAGCAAGTACAAATGAATCATTTTTGAAATATAATACTGCTGATCTTGAATAATTTCGAAATATAATAATACGTCACTTCCATATCAGTGGGTCTGGGAAAGTTATTAGACAATACTTTTGTTTATTAAAACATTAAAAGGATGAGAAAGTAGGTAGTTCCCATATAAATGCTTTTAATTTATGAATTTAAATTTTGTAAAAAGTATATATATTTATATCACAGTGATGTCTGTTGTTTTTGGGCACGGTTAAGCCATTCGAAAAGAAAACGGAGAAAATTAAACCAATCTTTTTGTTTATATAAGGTGCAGCAAAAATATACACACAACTGATTTGGATTCAAGTCTTCTTAGTCTTTTCTGTAACTATACAAATTAAAAAGCTTTCAAACAAGAGTCAGCTTTTCCTTTTCATTATTTGAAATGGCTACTATGAACTAGAAGTGCAAATTAGAGGCTACACATCCTAAGAAGCATCCAACACCTTGTTTCGATCTTGTAGTGCAAATCAGGGGATCGTGTCTTGCGAGTCGTTCCGAAAAATTCTTCTCAACCAAATTGACAATAAATCCTAGAATTCCTAAGACACAGTACAGACAGTTTGCAATTGCACTTCACATTTCACCGACAATATGGCCATGGTTACAACACTGAATTACGACAGGAAGTAGCGAAATACAGTCATCTATGAAAGAAAAAGAATGCCCTCCCGCGACAGTCAACAATTAAAGCCCCCTTCACACCAGACTGTGACTGGGCCACGAAAGACCTTCTGCTCTAAATGTCTTCAAGAGCGGATCCGATGGTGTCACATAAGGCGCACACACACCCAAATTGTGCATATGGGCAGTTTGCAGGAAGGTTGCAAAATTATTCGGGCTGCAGTTTAAATGCAAAACTTTTGTCATTAGTGGTATCATTTTGATAGGACAGTCAAAAACGCAGTAGAGAAAGCGGATGTACTCTATCATATCAGAGCATAGTAGAGACATTTCACTCTAAAATGAGGTTTTCCAAATTTCCTAAGGTAAATTTGTTGTACATTTTTAACTACGATAGAAATCCATGAGACTAGGGCCGCCTTAATCTGGTGTGAAGGGGGCGTAACAGACCAGAAGACAGAATGAACGCTCGAGAAAGGTGTACTCTGTTTAGTTTAAAGGCAAATGGTAGCTGACTATGAAAGAGCAAGGTAGTGTGACGTGAATGCCCTACACATGAAGTAGCTTGACATACTGAGTGAATTTTCCAGGTAGCATTCAAAATGAACAGTGACAATGACCAGTCTCCTGAAGCAGTTCTTTTTTAAATACTTTAGCAGAATCACAGCATTTCCAGTATAAAGTAGCATCTTCTCCAGTGCTCAAACCACAAGCACAACAAGTGGTGGAAAACTCTCAAGTAGATTTTGGCCCTCCTTTACTTCGTGACATACAAATCTGATTTGCATAGAGTTGAAAATGTCAAATCAAAACTTGCTTGCTGCCTAAGAATAGCTCAAAAGTAGCATGTTGAACAGCTATTTTTAATCTCTGACACGTTTCTACCTCTTTCTGCTAGTAGGAAAGCAGACGAGAGACGGCAAAAAATTCTCCACACACTTCACTGGTGGACCTTTTCCGTGTAAAAACTATGAACGCTTAAAAGGCAAAGATTGTCTGAAGGCATACCCAGTTATCTGATTTCTACACCAGTTGCTCTCAGCATCTCTTATGACATAGGATCATAAAAGCTGGTTCCAAACAGTGGACTCTCATGCAGACCCCATGAGAGTCTGCATGACTCTCATGGGGTCATAATAATTTAATCTAGAATAGAAGCTAAGAAAGAAGTCAAAAGATAAAAAAAATTGGCGTAATTTGTTTAGATCCTAACAACCAAAGGTTTTCCATAGTTGTCAATGTATCTACTTATAAGTATAATCTGGATCATAGATCAGTATTGTTCATGTTGGATAATATTTAATCTCCTTATATACAGTACTAGCCTTTACGAAACACCTTCAATGGTATTCTTGGTAAATGTGTGTAAAAGCATTAAGATAGCGCAGTCTCACTAAAGCACAACTTAAAATTTGAATGTAATTTGACCTAATGACAAGTCAAGAGTTAAGATTTTAATATTAAAAGTTCAGTACAAGTCAAATCTTACCAAAGCACACAGCTCCAGTAGAGGTCAGTAGAGTTTAGAAATCTCCTGGTAGGACAAAATTTTTTTTTTGCAAATTTGTGTCATTTAATGACTTAGAAAGATCAGCACTCATCTAACTTCATTGACTGGAATGTTTTTTTTTGTCTGATTTTTTTTTTTTGTCATTGAAATTTTGTCCAACTAAAAAAAATTATAAATTTCAGATTTTTTGTAGGTATTTTGAGAGAAAAATGCTACTGTAATACAAAATTACTTAGATATTTTTTTCACACATTTTTACCAAGTATACAAATAAGTGTGAGCAAAGACCACGACAATGCAAAAGCAGGTATTCCTACTTTTGCACATTTTTCTTTGATTTAGTCAAATGTATGTCTTTGAATAACTTAAATCTTTATTCTTGTCGCAGAAAAATAACTTTTTTTTTCTACAAGGATAGATGTCCAAGCAAACATGAACTGACCTTCACTATCAACTATAAAACACCTTTGGTAGATGATCAATCTGAGCATACTGATGCCTCTGCATTATCCCAAGTCATAGTTTTTGCCACCAAAAGTTCCAGCTTCTCAGAACCACAGATTAAAAATCCACTCTTAGTCCTAAATCTCTATGCAGAAAGTGACACTGAAGTTGTTACATGATCTCAAGTTAAATTCACATCAAAGCATGGTTACATTATTTATTTTATTTTATTTTTTATTAAACCTCCACCAGAAGCAACCCCTATAAATGTTTTGTTTGCACAACCACATCTGTTGGTGTTAGGGAAACATTTAGAGAACTCTTCTGGGCCGAGCGAGGTACCTTGGGGAGCGACCGTCCCTCTTCTTTTCCGTCTCCAATCCTTTCGAACTTCCTCAGCTACAGGTGCAAGTCCTCTTGCAGTAAGGGCTGCGACATCTCCCAACTTCTGTGTTTGAGCGCAGGCCGTTGTTTTAGCGTCACCAATATGACGTAGACCACTAGGAATCCAAGGACCATCACCACGCCGATGAACGAACCCACAACCGGGGCGTACGAGTACCTGGTGACCTTAGGGGGAGGGCTGGAGTGGGCCGAAGCGGGAGCTGAAGTAGTCGGCTCTGGGGACAGCAAGTCCCGGACGTTTAGGAGCGAGCCGTTGTTTGGCAGAGGCTGGACGGCCAGGATGTGGCACATGAGAGGGTAAAGGTCAACGGATCGCATGGAGGCCTTGATATAGTTCTGCCGAAAGGCCGGACCGCGGGCCACAAACACCGGCTGCATGTCGCGTAAGGTGTTGTTGTAGCCGTGGTTTCCAACTGAGGAGGAAAAAAACAAGTCAGTGTGAAAGTTGTGATAAGTTACTTCTGTTCATCTACATATTTCCAGTTTTTTCATATGCTAAGACCCATCAGCTAATAATAGATTCCAAAGTTGTACATAACAAATCTAAAAGAACCATTAAAGTTAGGCAGAACTATTAATGTGTAAAAGTTATCTATGTTCCAAATTAGGTGAAGCGTTTATTTTTATACGCTTTTAGGGGTTTAACAAGAGGACAAATGAAAATGTCCAAAAATAAATTATTATTTTTCGTGTAGCTTTAAACATACCAGAGACTAAAATCTGGAACCCGTAGCATAAAAAAAAAAAAACAAGCCCTGTTTATGGTACCAATTTGGAAACATGTTGTTATTCTCTGTTCTGGTGGAGATCAGATGATTAATTGCAGAATAATCTACTTTTTTTTAGTTTGGTTTGTGAACCTTTAGTCTCTGGAACAAACTAATCTTAATTTATGCTAAATTATATAACATATTTACTTTTTATGACCTTTTAGTAAAATCTTACTTCAATAATTCTGAGCTATTCCTTTAACACAGCTCAACCAAATCTATAAAGCAGACTTTTAAATTGGTAATGGAGCTAAATTTAAGGCGCTAATGATGAGAACGACACCTACAAAAGTGCAGTAATTGACTTTAATTTTAATGCCAATACCCTGCCCATTAATACATAATACACTGAGAGCACTGCTAGACGGCACGGCTGTTGTTTTGTCCTCCAAAGAAAGAGTCAGTATGTGCTCCTGTAAGGTGCAGCTTCCACATGAACATTTCACTGATTAACAGGCTTTCAGCTGTGGTGGAGGCAGGCAGTGTAATTAGCTAGTGTGGTACTGCTTCTGAGACATATGTTCTGACATTTCTAATCTGAACAGAAGGAGCTTTTTTTTTTCTTTTCTTTTTATTGAATTAGGAAAGGCGCTGGAAGGCACAGCGATAAAACTCACAGAACTCCAAACCCAACTGCCCTGTTCTTTTCTCCGGTCCCATGAGAAAATGAATCTGGCCCCTCTTCGTTAATTAGATTCGGTATAACTTGTGCTAGCTTCTGGATCAGGGACAGAAATACATCACCTGTGAAGCTATAATTAGAGCAGGCAAACAGCTGCTGTTTAAAGCTAGATTTAAAAAAAAAGAAAGAAAGAAATGAAAAAAATAGTGCAGAATAACCAGAATAACATGGCAGCATTTTCAGACGTACGCATGAAGAGTCCGGTCCTGTTCTGCATGATGGTCCAGCCCTCCTTGGCCTCCAGGAGGATGGGCATGATCCGGACGTTGTGCTGATAATGGAAGTGTTCGGGAATGTCGTCTTTCCTGTACACCACCATGTTGGGATTGGCGTCCGCCAGCATCGTGTACACCTCGTCAAGCTTCCCTACGAGACAGACCACAGGCAAAGGGTTGAGCTTTATTTCTGACACAATGACACGTAAGCATTCGTTACAATACTGTGAAAAAATATTAAATATGCAGATGTGAATATGACTTTTTCAGTAATGCTCATAACTAGTATTTTATATGACATAGACACTAAATAAATGGTTCAGGAACTATAAGCATCTCTGCACTCCTGCTGATAAAAAAAACTAATTGGTTTTATTGTCTCATGGTCTGAGTCATTCTGCTAGCCTTTTCCTACAAAACAAATGTAGCAATCAGCTTATATCCAATTTCCAAGCTTTAGTTTTTTGTTTGTTTTTGTTAAAAAACATTGACCTCCCACTATTTAAGTTAGCCAATTCTGATTCCTTCTTAAAACAATAAAAGATAAAAGATTTATATTCAATATATTCTTGTAGTGTTTCTACTGTGAGCAGACATCCATCCAGTCATGCTTTTCGACTGTGGAATTACCTGAAGAACATAAAGAAACACTCCAAGGTCGGGATTCAAACCCAGGAACTTTGTGTTGCAAGGCAACAGTGTTACTAACTGCACAATCCAGCATTAACAAAGGCATGAGCGTTTTATATTGTGAGAAAAGATAACATGATTATAGCTGGTGTGAAACGGGGAGAAAAGTAGCACACAGGCTTCTAAATCTTATATTAGTGATTAGAAGAGTTAGCATTACTAACAGCTGTTTAACACACTGAAAGGTCAAAGATAAAATTAAGCTATGTAGCTGTATTGTTGTTCAACCTTCCTGTTATCTGCTGCAAGTATTGCTCTCTCACAATTTAAATTGACCTTAAACGTGTCTCTACATGGCCTGCATGATGCATTTTCTGTTTCCAAAGCTTCTTCAATCCCTGACTCCTTCCTCTTTAAACACCTCACTGATACTGAGAATGACTAACTTTGAAGTCCACTGAAAATTGCAATGGTTCAAGAGATGTAGACCTCTGTAGTCCATATCATTTAAAAATAATAAATTAAACAAATCATCAAGTGAAAAAGACACACACATCCATCACAAAACAGTTATTACAATATTTTCAAAAGCTTAGGGTAGGGTTGGTCAATAAATCAATAATATATATTGTGATAAGACACGTAATCAATGTCAATAATGCATCTGATAGAACATTCAATTATTTCACTGAGCTACAATCCAGAACCACACAGTATGCTGAGGGATGTAGGCAAAGAGACGTTTTTAGCCGCTCAACCTCTCACTGCCAGCTAAGTTCACTCATTCTTTGGTCACCTAGCAATAACTTGTGAAGTAGCAGCAGTTTAAGGTTTCGCCAACATGTCTCATAACTGTGTCATAATAAAAAAAACAACCTGGAGTGAAACTGATAAAACAGGAAAGGTCACACAACCAGCTTGGCAGTATTTCAGATATTTAAAAGAAAACCCTGCAATAATTATTGATACCAACTGATATAAAATCCTTGTATCGTGATACACCCTTCCAGCAGGTATATCTTAAGTTGATATTGCAACAGGCGGAGTTTTTACTATTAAGTTGTCTGACACATTGGTCATGGGACCAGGTAGCTATTTGTGAAGGCGCTTTCACTGATTTGAAAAATTACAGATTTTGAACTTTCTAACCAGGAAGAAGGCTAGAAAAAATGCCCAGCTCCAGTCACCAAATGATTATTTCATGCACCATTTAATGTATCGTTACCTTCTTTGGGCAGGATTCCCACCACTGGACTCTTATCCACCCAGGTGTACAAATCTCTGTCCACATACTGGTCCAGTTCTATGATCTTCTCGGGGGAAAGCTGGGCCATCCCGTGGTCACTGGTCACAACGAGGTTCACTTTCTCATACAGCCCGGCCTTCTTCAGCTCATCCAGGAGGAACCCGAGCTTCTCATCAATCCCGGCGATGATTGCGTCCATGAGCGGACTCTGAGGTCCCAGGTTGTGGCCACTCTCGTCCGGCTCCTCCCAGTACAGAATTCCAAAATCCACGGCTTCCCCCTCAGGCGCGGAGAACCACTCGATGATCCGCCGCACCCTGGCTTCAAAGGAAACTGAGGCGTTGTACTGGAGGTACCGCGTGGGGAACATGCCGTGAATCAGCACGTCGGATCCGGGCCACATGGCCGCTCCGCTCCGCCCTCCGTCCTTCTGAACCGTCACCCAGAGAGGCACGGCCTGCTCCCACCACCTTGAGTCGTAAACGCTGTTCGTCTCCATGGAGAAGGACAGGTTCAGAACCGGGTCGTACATCTCATTGGCCACGACGCCGTGTGTCTCGGCGTACAACCCCGTCACCATGCTGTAGTGGTTCGGGTAGGTTTTGGTGATGTAAATGTTCTCCACAAACTCGACCTTCACGCCATCGTCCATGATGCTGCGGAAGTTGGGAGTCGGGACGCGGTAGATGTAATCCCAGCGGAAGCCGTCGAAGGAAACGAGGAGTAGCTTGGGTCGTTCCTTGCGGTTGTGCTCCTGATGTTGATTGCGGTTCAGCGTGTGAGGATAAACCAAGGGGAGAACCATGGCGAAGAGGTAGAGAGGAAGACTGCAGCCTCCTGACGTCAAGTAGCTCAGCATAGTGTGGCTTGTAAGGACGCAACCTGCAAAACACAAACACTAAACCTGCTAAAGCAAACATTTATCTGGAAGAATAATGCATACAACATGTAAAATGATTAGAGGTGCACCAATAAATAAATCAGCTGAGTTTTTCTTAATTTTGGGAAATCAGTTATTGGCCGATGTTTACATGTGAAGCTGATATTCAGTCAACCACTGTCCTCTTTTGCTCTGCTGTAAGAGAGGTTTGACAGACGGACCGGCCCGTCAGGTTGTCTGCATGTTTGCAATTAACAATAGTCAAGCCACTGTTACCAACTCTGTGACATTTCAGATAAAATCAGTTTCGGACAAAATCCGAATCGGCTTTTCAAAGATTGGTAATCTGTGATTGACCAGGCAACTGCAATTGGTGCACCCCTAAAAATTACAATAAAAGTGAAAATCCACCCAACCAGTCAGCTATGTCTAGATCTGTACAGTATGCCATAATATCCACAAAGGACGAGTCAGTCGGAGAGCATTGAGATATTTTTAACCGTCTTTAAAACAAACACCTCTATCCATTTTATGTCTTTGAACCTGAAATGTACACACTCTTTGAAAACGGTGGGCATTTTATCACAGAAGCAGTAAATGCATTCTGCTCAGCTACAGTGTAGCATGCACCAGATGAAACTGGTGCATTCCTGTAATGTTGTGTATATACAAACGAGAAACGTAGACCTTTAGGAAAAAGATGCAACTTTGATATTGTTAATCATTGAGATCATGATAATAATAGCGTGATAGATTCATGTCTGCTCAACATAGTGGTCAGCAAAAATATGCTATATTTTAAACATGTGATCTGGATGGGCTCAGTTGAAACAATGAGAGCAGCAGCTGCTCTCTGAGTGCTGCTAAAAGAGGAAGTGATGCACCAACAGCGTTCGATTATATGCCAACCTTTCTAATATGCGCTGGTAGTTTATATTTCAGAAGGAGCCAACAGAAGAAGATCTCTGTATTTTAATCCCCAAATAAAAAAAGGCTGACTGCAAAGCTCATTAACAATCTCCCTCCAACCCACATAGATATCCCAAGATGTGCTTCAGGAAACAGTGAGATACTAAAAATAGCTCATAACAACTGAGTATGTATGTAATGAAATTCACTTCCCTCCCTATAGAAATGCGTAATAACCACTTTTTAATGAGCCTGTTTTTTATATACAGAGCACAAACTCTTGTAACATTGCAACTACCAAACTCAATGTATGTTATTTTGATTTTACCAAGAACTGTTGCTTTGCAGTGAGACGTTGGCGAGTTCAAATCCCAGCCTGGGGAGTTTTTGCACGTACTTTGCTCAACTGAGACTGAAATTGAACCGTTTCTAATGGAAAACCGCAAGTTGAGTCCTTCCACCAGGACAATGACCCTAAACATTCAGCCAAATTCACGATGGGATGTCCCATGTCAAAGCATATTGATGTCTTAAAACGGCTCAGTCAAAGTCCAGACCAAAGTCCAAATGAGAACTGAGACCCCGTGAAACTAACCAATCACAGATGCTCCCTGTCCAACAAAAATATTAGAATTTGTGGTTGCATTGTGACAAAAACGAAAGGACATTCAAGAGTTACGAATGCTTTTTGAAGGCATTGAATTGATGCACCTGAAGTTCATATTTTAATAGTCTGACCTGTGTGTCCTCATCTGTTATATACCACTACTTCAAAATGAAAAGAAAAGCATTTTACTTTAGGAATTTACATGTTTTTAAAATTATTTATATCAAACTTGTGTGTAATAGGTGTGTAATTGTTGCTAAAAACATAGTTGTTAATGTAAATTCATATGCCCAGATTGACCTTACAGCAGCAGCAGGTTGGCATATAAATGCATCAGCAGAAATGGTGTCATTTTGAAATGTATCCGATTTAATGACCCTGCAGAGACAGTTAATGACGCGGGATTTAGACTGTAAAGTTTTGATACATTTCTGCAGCAGAGCTAACCTCTATGAAGCTCTGCTGGTTATTGAAAACAATAGCCAGGTAAATGTAAGCAAAGCCCAGTGTGCGTTAATATAGCATCGGAAAGCGATAGATGGGAGAGAAAGTAAACACATTTGTAAATTATAATAATGACAGAAAAAACAAAAACAAGCGCGCTTACCTTATCAGAACCCAACGTTTCCTCGGTCCTCTCCGGCTGCACAAAGAGATAAACAGCCGGACCGGTTTAGTTCTGCTCTGCTCCCGGGGCGGAAGTCCCGCCTCCTCCTCAGCCTTTCGCAGTTAGTTGTGTGTGAACCTTTATTTCTCTCTCTCTCTCTCTCTCTCTTTGTCTCTCTCTCTGTCTCTCTCTCTCTTCCTCCCTCTCTCTCTCCCTGCCCGGTTTATTTACAGTCGCTGAACCCGACCCCGACCATATGAAGGCAGGAGGCTGCGCGCGTGCGCGTTTTCTTGGCTGCAGGTGCACGAGAGGTGATGGCGCTGCTGATCAGCTCGCTCGCGGACAAGTGGAACGCGCCGGTCCACATGACGTAATGTGGGTGGGATGTGGTGGTGGTGGTGGTGGGGGGGGGGGCTAAGCGACGGGTGGGAGGCTGAACTAGCAAAACAAATGGATCATTAGAACTTGTCTTTTTTTCTTTTCTTTTTTTTGCGTTTGGTGGGAAAAAAAACAGCAGAAGAAGAGTAGCCATTTCCTGATGGCTACTGTCTCAATGACAGGACTTTAAAATCTAAAAAGAAACCATTATCATCAGACTACATTACAATCTTGCTCCAAATCAGTTGTTTTTCTCCTCTCCAGATATGAGGTTAAAAGCGATGCAGGGATGAAAACTATGACAAAAACCATCCACAAGGTGTCAGCCAAGTTCTACCTTAGTCTAAACATTGTGCTATAAAAAGAAATGACATGTTTGACTGCAGAGATCTTTTTTAGCCTAATTAAATTCACAAACGCATAATTTTAATGTTCCATATTTATGCTTATGAGCTAAACTGCTGTGCTTTATTTATACCTCTTGATTGAATTATTTAATATTTTGTCATCTTGCTAAGTAACACACAATTGTTGAGGAAAATCTGACATGTTTTCATATTTTTTTCCCTCAACACTCCACACACTACTGAAAACACAATCCAGTAGCAACACTGAAAGAAATGGTGGTGGCAGCATGGTGCCAAACATTGAGAAAACACCAAATAGTTTTTTTTTCACCATTAATGAAATATATTTACATATATGTAAAACTGACTTCTGTTTTGTTTACTGCTGGACTTTGTGTAGCAGCAAAATTATCTAATTTTAGTACAATCATTTTGAAACCAAGCTATTGTCTCTGTTGTCTCTGCGGTTTAAGTGTAAAGAGTTAATTCTTGATAACAATTTAGTTACAAAATAGCAAGGGATTAAGTTTAAAAAATAAACGGTGTTCGCTTTTTTTTGTTTTTAAATAACATTCAATTTTAATAAATTAAACTGGTCAAAAATGACTAAGAAATAACAGCAAAGTCTTTCATTACTTCTGTCCCAGACAAACTCGACATGGGAACGCCTTAGTAATTCTTAGTTTGAGTTACCGTACATTTCACATCTTAGATGTGCTAAAGGTATGCTATTTTACAACAGAAGAACTGACTAGTGAAGTCAGTGCAATTTATTGTAAGATCTTTTAAATATACATGCTGCCTTCGATATAAATAATGCAGGTGTATTGCGTTAAAGATATGACATTCACAAATGTTAGGAAAGAGTACATTTATTTCACACAACATTGTATTCTTGTTATTAGCTTGTTTAATTTTTTATTATGTGTCCATCGACCATCTGTATATTGCATTTTGAGGCTCTATGCAAGCCTTTCCCTACTCTATGTGTTAAGTTTTGATGTCGTTTGCTTAAGAAAATCCCCTCTCAAAGCATCGGTAACAATAGGTTAGCATTTCTCTCTGGTTTAGAATAGTGTCAAATTTCAACCAATCACGTGGAGCTGATTGCACATTATTTCGGTAGTTTAAAGGTATTTGAAGTAGTAGTGCCCATTTTGATGCAAGTTGTACTGATACAATGTTTGTTGTATGAATCTTTTTCATTCGTCTTCAAATGAAAAGACGCTTTATGGACTTTTATAAGTCGGTATTGTACTAAACGCTTAATACTGAAGGTGGGCATGGAATGAAATCCAAGTTATAGAGGGTCTTATGTTGTGTGATTGTAACACAGAATCTAAATACATTAAAACGTTCGAAAAGCATAATTTGATGACAGCAAATGACAGGATAAAAAAGGAAAAGTAAAAAATTATCCACAACAAAGCATTCTTCTGTTTTTGTAACCTAGAAAATCTTTTGATTCCATATGTTGTACTGATACGTTTATTGTACGAATCATCTTCATTCCTCTTTTTTCGTCTAGTTTGCTGATAGCTTGAATCAGAACTCCGGAGTGTCCATCCGCACATCTGGTCCTGTGTGTTCTGGACTTTTAAAGCAGCTTTGTATTTGGTCCCATGTAGAATCAAAAGGCTTGTTTGGACAGGAAAGCTCCATCTATAGAGCTCTCTCTGTTTCTCTGCACATTGTGACGCTGCCCAAGAGTGTGGAGGTTGCTTTTCTGGCTTTTGTGCTTTCTGCTCCATTGTGTATTTAAAAGAAAATGATGTAATATACAGTATGTCCCGAATATTTCAAAAACACGCCGACTGCCATTTTTTTTTGCAGAAGTTCCAGATGCTCATTGTTCAAAGATGAGAAGATCACCATGATGAACACGAGTGAAATTAATTGCAATGTTCTTCTGGACATTTAAATGTTATATATATGCTCCACCATAATGCTTGGAGAAGTATTTTATTCTGAAATTATGCCAATTGAACTTCCACCATCTGAAATAGTAAAGAAAAACTGTTGTCATTCGTTTTATTAGCACATACAAATTATTAACATTTGGCTTCAAATAAATACTTTGTGTAATATCTTTCTTCGGAGAATTCGGCACATATTGTTCAAATCTGTTTGTGTTGCTTGGGTTAAATAGGTATTTGTAACTTATAGATAATTAACAAATATTTACATTAATTGTTGGTTTAAAAATGAGTAAGATACAAAAAAAAATCTGTCTTTCAATTTAAAAATGATCAGATCGAGGTTGATCAGGACACAATGGTTCACTGGGGGAAAAAATATGTTAATCCAGATGTTGCCATCTACTTTAATTCAGCTGTTAGATTCTGTTTGTTCTGTTGAAGATTTCCTCCTGTGTGTTTTTGGTTTTAGTGTTTTTCTGAAGAACAAACATCATCAGCTCATTAGCAGCAATAAAGGTTGCAGGTGTAGAAGTTTTCTGTAAGCCGTGCAATTAAAACGCATATTTTTAACCTAAATTTCAACTTCCTTCACTTGCCTGGCAACTGCAGCACAGTAAAAGGCAGGGCGCAACTTGGAGATGTGTGCGCTTCTTCCCAGCTGGGGAGCCAGCTTTTTAAATTTCAGGGATGACATGTGATACAGGTGCATGTGAACCGAGGGTCCGAGGTCTCCAATTCGATTTTGGGCCAAATTTGATGTGAGTCGGCCATTATTGCTTTGTCTTCAACTGGAAGCTGTTTGATTCCATTAGTTTAGTTTTTCTGCGACTGTACCATGTACAGTGATGGTGTTCACTTCGTACTTTGTGTAGACCTTGTACGGCAAGATAAACGAGTTGGTTATTACTGGTTTTAATTGGAAAAAGCAACCGTTTTCAAGTAAACAGTTGAGTTAAATATCATAAATACTTAACTCCGATCACCTGTTCTAAAAAAAAGACCCTAATTTGATCAAATCGAATCAGTTGATACTGTTTATTCTCCAGTGTTCTCAAACTAACCTTAAGAAGTCACTTAATTAGGCATTCACTAATTAAGTGACTTCTTGAACGCTTTATTCACAAGTCTGATAAATGAGGGCTTAATACAAATTCAATTCACTTCTCAATTTTTGATTTAGGATCAAACTTGGAAGCAGGCATCTTTTTCCCTTCTACTTCACAATTATACTCTAAATACTCAGTCACGTACAATCCATTAAGAGTGTGAACGCTTTTTAAAACAAATGTTACATAATCAGTACTTGAGAATTGTTGTACACCAGTTGTTTGTAGGTCATAGCCTGTCCCATTTAAGCCCCCCGCCCCCCCACCACCACCTTTCACCCAGTGTTGTGTGAAAGGTGTGGTTGGCAGAATTACATAAAAACCTGCCATACATTACGATCCATCTAGTTCTTTATAGCAGGCTGGGAAACCCCTACAAGACACAATGTCCGTCAGATTTTCTGGACCGCGTTTATGCTCGTTGGTTTCTGGTTCTGGTCCTTTGTGTTTTATTTGTTCCCTTTTTTTTTTTTTTTTGCCCCCCATTCTACATCACCCAGATCCCCAAACAGAGAGCAAGAGGGGCCCCTTCTCCCATTGGCCCGTCTCCACTTTCCCTCAAAACTCGGGATCGGCGCACAAAGAGCGCGCAGCCAATCGCAGAGCGCTTCTGGGGAAAGCCCCGGCCAATGCCCGCCGCCCTCTTATTTACACAGAGACCGACCCGGCCAATCAGGAGTCGTCACAGCGCAAGGATTCTGACCCCTCCAGCCAATGGGATCGGGGAGGCACAGAGTTTTGTGGGAGTGCATATAATCAACATATTATCCAAGGTGGCTCAGATATTGATCCTGTATTCCTAGGTAGTTCAATTTCACCTCCCGCTGCCTTTCGGCTTTGACCTCATTTGTCTCCCTCCGCTCGGCCTCCTCCTCCTTCCAGCTCGGTTTGGACAATTATTCACGCGCAGAAATGCCGAAGAGAAAGGTGAGTTCCGGCCGGCGCACTTCGCTGTAGTTTCCCCCCCCCCCCTCCTCCTCCTCTCTCTCCCCCTCACCGCCGCCGCCACCTCTCCTTTGGACGAAAATAGCGGTGCGCGATTAATGTGGCGACGTCGAGGCAGGTGAGGCGAGGCGAGGCGAGGTGATGGCAAAGTTTCAGGAAACCCGTCCCGCCACTACGCTTCGTGTTTTTAGTGTAGTGTTTTGTTTTTTTTTACGACGTGTTTTCTTTTTCTATTTTTTCTATTTTTTTTATTTTCGCATCATAAATATTTCTGTCCTCACGTCACAGCGTTTGTATGTTGGTCTTTTTTCTTTTCTTTTTTTTTTTTTTTTTTTGCCACTTCCCTGTCGGAGACGGTGCGGACTGGCGAGAATGTCAGACGGATTCACAAGATGGATGGATGGATGGATGGATGGATGGGCGCGTATAAATGCTGGAGACTTTTTATTTCAGAATATTTTTCAGAAGCAAAAGGAAGGAGGAAAAAACAGAACATACTGCACCCCCTCCCCTCCCCCCCTCTCTCTCTTGGTCTAAATTTAGTTTGGAGAAATGGTAGGCGCCAACCCGAATGAGCGATCCCATGTTCAGGAAGAGAGCAGGCAAAAAAAAGACAAGGAAGGAAGGATTAGGGAATTGCTGTTGTCTCTTCACTGTCTAAACAGCGTCGAGTGCCATTGGATCGTGTTGGTGCGAACGTGGAATTTGGCGTTTGCATCACCTGAAATCTGCTATTGTCTGCGCAGAATCTCCTCTGAGGACAGAGAATGGGGTGGAGAGGGACGGTGGGGGGGTTTTACGGGAGGGGGGGATTCGCCCACATGCGATTGTCAAACTGCATGTAAAACTGACCCCGGGGGGGGGGGGGGGGGGGGGGGGGGGGGGGGGGGGGGGGGGGGGGGGGGGGGGGGGGGGGGGGGGGGGGGG
>CAEGAF010114603.1:0-12383 GCA_903067075.1 Micropoecilia bifurca
GTTTGTTTGCATTTGGTCATAAATTTTTTGTCGTTACCGGTACATGTTTTTAAAAAAAAAAATAATTTTTTAAAACTTTTTTTTTTTTTTTTTTTTTTTTTTTTTTAAGGTTTGATCTTCTAGATTTCCCACCTAAAAGTTAAGTCGGCAGTTAGTGACCAAGTTTACCACAATTTTCTCAACCAGCCTGTCATTTAGTGTTTAGTGAACTATTTATTACTCTTGTTTTTATTTAGCTACATGTAAGACTCGGCAATTATAGCCCCAAGAACACAAATTCAGTTCTTGTAAAGTATCATCACCTTCTTTCTGATATCGGCCACAAAAAGAAGTGACCTGCATCACTAAAATACACATATTAACTACTTTTAATCATATTTTCACATTTATTGACCTCATTGAACAAACAAGATACAAAAAATAATAAAATGAACAATTGTGCCAGTACAGTGTTGGAGGTTTTTAAATGGCATTTATCATGACAACGGTAAATCAGAATTCTTATAAGAAATTGACCATAATAAATAATGCAGTAAGTCCTTATCACATATAAAATGTTTTAGCACAAGACTTGACTTTTTTTCTTCTGTCTCTCCAGTATCATCAAGATGGCAGACATTGACAAGTAAGTGTTGATCTGAGTTATTTAATCCCTTATTTTTCAGAAGGTTTTTTTGGTTGATTTTTGGTCCAAATTAAAAGAAACATACATGACCTCAAACAAAAAATAATCTGCAACGAAAATGTAGCACAATTATATAATGTATAGTGACTAATTCTGCTATAATATTTGAAGTTAATTTAGAAGTATTTGCATATGAATGGGAAATCATATGTATATGAAATCTCCCTAATATTAGCAATAGATTAACTATGAAGCTCAGTTTTCTTGCCAAATTAAAGCTCGACTGTAGCATCCGACGGCCTGAATGTGTTTAGTTTCATCCTTGACAAATTCCTCCCAAAATGTCCCCCTGAGTTAATTGGGGTCACTTGACACCTGCTGACATCACCAATGTGGGTGTGGTCTGCACAACGTCACCTCTAGAGGGCAGCGTTACCAACCAGGTCTGCTGGCTGCCGCCACACATCACGGTTTCATTTTCTTTCTAACGTTTGAGCGACGGTGACTGCGATCCGTCAAGAGCTGAGAGCGGCTCGGTGAATGTCAGCCGTCACCGTGGGGACGGATCCGTCTCCCTGACAGCCAGCCATTGATTATTTCTCGCCCCAAGCTGCAGAGAGGTGAAGCCGCTCAGCTGGTGGCGGCGCCATGAAGCAAAGTGTTGGAGCTCAAAACATGATGCCCTTTGCAGGTTAAGCAACAAAATGATAACTTATTTTAGAATCGTTTCCGCTCCTGCTGAAATGATCAATCGATTGAAATAAATACTATCAACATAATTATGAAATAGTTTTTGTTGGGGCTGAAATGATTGATTGTAATAATCGATTAATTTTGTCATGATTAATCGTTGGTATACAAACTCAAAAGGCCATTTGATGGAGGAAAAAAAATTAACACCCAATGTATTCAAAGCAGCAATTAAGCCAAAACTAATTTAAGATGGAAAAAGCATGTTTTGTCTATAAATGTGTTTTAGCCAAAACTCAAGTGGTGAAGTTTCTGCTTCACCCATTTCAGATCTACTGAAGGAATGTTGATGCTGCTGCTACATTTTAGGCAATGAAATGTTTTTCTCATTTTAAAAAAGGATTTTAATTATTTGTTTGCATGTTTTAATGTATTTCTAATATTGTTTACAAAAGGTTTTTGAAAATGAAGGACACACACGCTGATTGTCGAGTCAAGAGGGATTATAAAAAAGTCTGATTTAAAAATGGATCTTTAAAATAATTAGTTTCTCCATGTGATGCTGCTGCTCTATGTCCTAGTTTACCTGCTGAAATGTGTTGAGTGACGTTTCTGTGGACTGCAGGAGTGTGAAGTGTGTGTGCTTTGGCTGACCGCCGTCTCTTTCCCCCCCGAGCAGCAAAGACCAGGCTGAGATGGACCCAGCAGACATGGAGGACGTGGAAGACGTGGAGGAGGAGGAGACTGGAGAGGACGAGAACAGCAAAGGTCGGCTTTCAACGGCAACAACCAACTTTTCGTGTTGGGAGTAAATTACTGGCGTGTAAATAAATTCTAGCGTGGCAGCCATGTTCTTCTGTTTAAACCTAGCATGCCGCGCTAATCCTCTTTATTTTGGATGCTGCTGATGTTCATACATTTCCTTTGATGCCCCCGACGCGCTGCTTCCTGTGGAGAGAAACGCTGCTTCTGCCTCGTCCAGCTCAGACTGCTTCTGCATGTAATCCACAAGCTTAGGATCCTCCTCCTCTCTCTCACACTCTCCACAGTCCCTCTTTGAGGTTGTTTTAGCAGTGAGGTGACAGGAACTTCACCAGCAGCTTTGTTTTCTAGATATGCCAGTCCTTGTTGTGTTGACGAACAGTTTCATCATTTCCCAAACAGCAGCTGTCCGGGTCGTTTTCTTTCCCCCTAAAGAAGTATTTTTGTTTGAAAACGAACAGCTTGAGAAACGTATGTTTATTTGATTCCTCGTCTCCTTTAATCTTCACGCCTGCTGGCTGAGATTTGATAGGTGCTAGCAGCGTGTGGAACACAGCAGCTGTGCTAGTTCTCATCAGAAGACGCCACTTTGTTGATAAAATGTGTTCTGTAGTGAGTTTTGCATCACATTTTATCTGACTGGATAAAACTCTACAACCCTTTCAGACCATGTTTTTATCTCGTTAGCTTCCCTGAACCTGTTAAAAACGTCATATTCTGAGGGAACTCAAGATGGCAACAGCAGGCAAAACAAAAAAAAAAAACCAACAAGAAAACAACAGATTAGACGCATGTATCATTTTTTCTCTAAATCTGTTTGCTTGCAGCTCGTCAGCTCACTGTGCAGATGATGCAGAACCCACAGATCCTGGCTGCGCTGCAGGAAAGGCTGGACGGCCTCAACGGCTCCCCATCAGGATACATGGAAAGGTGTGAGACTCGCTTTTCCCAACGCTGAGAAATATGCAGAGCAGACTTTTTGGAGAGCCTTAAACTCTAATCTGAAATATTATCTATTTATTAGGGAAAAGTAAGGTGGGTTTTTCAGTATTATCCACATTTGGTAGCGTTCCCTCAGCAGATATGCAAGAAATTAGATATTTATGTGAAATAATTTAAGCTTAAATGTAAAAATATGTAGATTTACGAAGCTCCCATGTAAAAATGAGTGACCTAAAACAACGTAAAAGCCTTTTTGTTCTAGTAGTGTGTAAGGTCGTCATGCTAGAATTTTAAACTTGCTAGACACATTGTCTTGTTGGCTTTCTTTGTGCTAAAGAGCAGTAAAATATTTATAGCTGCGATACTTAAATGTGGGTAGGACATTTTCAGCATCGGGGCAATTTTGAGTGCTTTACATGATTTTAGAAGGAAAATAAAATGACAAGCAAAAAAACATTTCAGTGCGGTGACAGATGTAGGATGAATGCCAGGATGATCACAAGAGAAGAACCAGAATCTAGTTTTAAAATGTGTTCAGTCAAAGCTTTTCCATTGTTTACAGTGTTGAATAAAACCTCCATGTTTCTCAGCTGGTTTTAATGTGCTGTGAAGGACATTCCTCTGGTACGCATTAATAATGATTAGAGGATAATTGAGTGAGCAGTTACTTGCATACTGAGGCGTTCGCTGAAACTAAACTCAAGGAACAAAGAAGACACACTTATCAGAACCAGTTATGTTGCTCTGATTTGTCATCAGCAGCTTGGATGCAAACCCCCTTTTTTTTCTTTTTTCTTTTCTAACACATCAAAAATTAAGAATAGCTATTTTCAGTCAGTTTTCATAAAGCTTAGAGACATTCTTTGATGTATAAAACAGATTCTGATTTTTTTTTTTTTGTTCCCCCAACTGGAAAGCACTAGAAAACCAAAAATCAATTCAGCCCCAGTAGCTGCATATCTATTGATGTACCATTTTGCACATTGGAGTTACAAAAATAAAGTTTTTGAGCTTGATGTTTTTTTAAAAAATGAAATTAGTGTATTGCAAAACTGCGATGGAAAAACTCCCTCCTCCCCCATCATGTCATTAACTTGATGTTACTACTGATGGAAAATACAAAGACAACAGCAGGAAGTGGCAGGAGGATGATGACACGGTTTTTAATGATTTATCACATGAACAAACTCATTCACGTGATTTTAATTGTTATTTAACCAAAACACAGCGACTGTGAAATTGTTTTTCGGGCATTGGCGGAATATTAACTTAAGTTTTGCACACATTTGTAATCTAAACTCATCTAATGAAAACCTAAAACTAGAGTTGAAGGACACCAGGAAAACTTGTCATTGTGATCTCTTCAGTTCTGATTAGTCTTGGAGTCAGCACTTGGGAGAACTTAAATACATCACACCTGAAATACAAGTGAATCTCTAACTTGAAGCATTATCTGTTATGGTTGTTTTTGTTTATGTACTCCTCAGCTTGCCTGTTGTCTTTGCGTTCATGTTACAGAAATGCTGAACGTCGCTCAGCTTCTGTTCTCCTAACCTACAAGGTTTTCCTAAAAGTCGAGCTGACCCTGTCTAAGCCTAATTGAGCTCAGCTGTTTGGTTCTGTGAGAAAACCTCTCTCTCTCTCTCTCTCTCTGTGCCTCCTACTGCTCCCCTCCTCAGCTGAACCCCCAGCCAGCAGCTCTTTGATCAGCGTGTCGAGTGTTTGGCAGTGGCCAGTGAACTCACCAGTCCCATCCCTGCACTGAGGGACCAAACACACTCCCCTCGCCAGCATCGGGCCAGCACTTTAATTTGCTGCGCAGCAGAGAAGGCCCCTTCTGTACCGGCTAGTTCCAGCTTTCAGCTGGGTGGGCGGAGCTTCAGGAGGTTTAGATGGTGACATGTGAAGTAGATGGAGCAGCTGGAGACCTGGTTGCAGTAGTAGCCCCCAACCACCTTCTCCCTGTTTCTTTTTATGTTCCAGCCACAAACAAGTGGATTTTATGGAGCTGCAGCTGCAATTACAGTAAATGTTTCTGCAGATTTTTGCATAAAGCCCAAAAGCTGACAGTGTTGTAGTGTAAATGTTAGCAATACATTAGCATATTGTTTGATGAGGAATGACCTCCTTTGTTCCAGATGGCAGAATTAATGTATTTAAATTAAAACTGTAGAATTTCACCAGAAAATGTTAGGTATTAAGGTAGCAAAAGTAAATGATTCAATAAAAAATGACTAAAACTTTATATTCTGAATTCTTATTTGCAGTTTGAGTAAATTACTTGCAGGTAGATTAGACTTATTTTCTTTTTGGCTTGATAAATGGTGATGAAGTTGATCTTTTTGGCTGGATTATCTAACAAACTAGTAATCAATAAAATTAAATGAGGTTGATTACCATTTTTTTTAAATGAAACTCAACTTTATTTATTTTCTTTATGGTTTCGGTTGCCTTTGATCTCATTTTGTTTTGAAGTCACTACTTTGTGTTGGTAAATCAGATGTCATCCGAAACAGCAGTTTCTGCTTAACAGTTTAAATCTAACTTTCTAGAGTCCAGCAGTGATGAAACTATTGAGTTCATCGTCCTTTCAGTGCGTCTACCTTCTGATTAGAGCTGCTGTTTACAAGCCGTTTTGTTCCCATAGGAAGTTCCTCTGTGGGGATCTGTAGCCATCAGAGCTGACCCCTCACACCATGTTTCTGCTCCCCACAGCTTACCAAAGGTCGTAAAGAGACGCGTGAACGCTTTGAAGAACCTGCAGGTCAAATGTGCCCACATCGAGGCCAAGTTCTACGAAGAAGTTCATGAACTGGAGAGAAAGTATGCGGCGCTCTACCAGCCCCTCTTTGACAAAGTAAGTTGGTTTCTCTCTGTTTACATGTAGCGCTGCTGAACCCATAACTGTGTTCAGCGGGTCTGGAGACTTGGTTTGATTTGAGACCAAAGTTGCAACATTTGTTCCATTTTCATCTGCTGCGGTTCACCTTCACTCTGCACTGTAAAACAAGACAAACCCTTTGAGAAATCTGTTCAACTCCTTGCCTGTGGGTGGTGCTGCACCAAGAATTACTGAAATGACATGGAAAATCTCTGAAGGCACAAGAGCAACTTTCTTCTTCACAAAATGAAAAAAAAGGTGGTATAGCAGTTGTAGGATTTCTCTAGGAGTAGAGACTTGCCTTTGTTATGCTCATGTTTACCCAGAATGCCCTGTGTTAGAGTTCGCTTCCTGCTTTTTGGAGGGGTCGCCGTTCTGCTTGCATCCACATGTGGATTTGAACTGCTCCTGAGTTAACTTCATTGAACAGAGACCAAGTTCCTAGGATGACTGAGGTTCACTTTCTTGATTCGATTGTGCATTCACACCTCCCCAAGCGAACTAGAGTTGGATTGAAGCAAACCGAAAAGGACTTGTGTGAATCCACCCTTAGTCTTAACCTGCGTTTCCTTAGTAATAAGCCAACATTGGCATTCTTGGATTTGATATTTGTTAGAAATGATTGGCTGCTGTTCCCCATGAGCAACAAAGGCACTTCTTTCCTCTGGTCCAGAATCCACCTGGTTGTGGTTTTTGGGACCATTTCCCAAACGTTTTTACCAGTGGAAAAAGAGAACTGGTTCTGAACAGTTCCAGAACCACTATGGGATCATCTTTCTCTTTCCCTCCACCTCTGAAGTGTTTTCCTTCTTCCTCATCAATAAATGCCTCTAACTCTATCCATGACACTTAATCCTGCCTGTACCGATACCGATCACCCATGAGGGCCAATCACCGATACCCATCACATAATTATTTTTTTTATCATAAACACTACCAGTTACATTATGTGGAAAAGGAACCATGAATTAATCTTAATTTAGACAAAACTTGTTTTTAATAACTTTTTCCAATAAGAAAACTAAACAAAACAGGCATTGTGCAAATTGTGCTGCTATAATTAATACCATCTTTAACAGACTGAAAACATATGAACGCTCTGAAGAGGCTAAATAATGTAAAGAGTCAAAATAAAACCTCTCAATGTTGCCAAAAAAATTCAAGTATTAAACTTAACATTCAAAGGCAAAAAAAGGATCCATTACAATAAACAATCCTGAGTTACTGAATGAAAACTTCCTGATAGCATAGCTGCTAGCTGATTACTGCTAGTTCTGTCTGAGCGGATTAATTATACAGAGTAGGGAGGAGATCGATTTTTTTTTTTTATTTATTTATTTTTTTTAGAGATTATCTGTGTCATGTTAGGATAGCAAAAGTTTTAATACGTATGTAAAATGTATTTTTTAAGTTGGATGCTGCAGCTTTAAGCAGAGGTTCGGTGTGAGAGTCACTACCAGGAGGAGCGCTGCTTCTGCTCCACCTGGTACCTGGTAGTAGTGTAGCAACCTGTTGCTACGTAACTACAACTGTTCAACAGCTGAGAGCAGAACCAACTGTCTTCAATGTCTTAAATCTTCAGCTCGAATATTTAAATAATTTTGCGGATTATTTGTCTACTTGTCTGACCATCATGCTAATCCGGGTGAGTGTTTACCTGCTGTCTGATCCTCCATGTCTTTTTTACTGCAGTGAGCCTCAATGTAGCCAAACTCTGTCAAGTATGACATTGGTTTTATGTCTATTAGCTTCGTTGTGTTGATGCATTTTGACCTGCTTCAATTTTCCGCCGCAACACGCAAACTTCCTCATTCACTCAGTGCGTTATAGTTACACATCGCTTAGGATTTGTTGCTGCGCATTTGCGCAGTGAAGGAAAGAGGAAACCAGCTGCACAGACAGGCTGAGAAATGAGAAGCAGGTGATCGGTATCGGCACAAGAGCCAATGATCGCCGATCCCGATCATCACCGATTTCACGGAAATCGGCCGATTATAATCGGTGACCGATCGATCGGCACACCTCTAATAATTAAACCACAGACATCTTTATTTATTTTTTTGTTTTGCACTATTTTGAGCTAGACATAAGGAAAAGCTTTAGCGTAAAAGTAAAAATGAGTATTATTCAAAGGTTCTACCTCTGGAAGTCGCAACTTGCCTCCTGTTTAGTTTCAACTAGTTGTAGTTGAAACTACAACTAGTTTTGCTCCCAACACCTGCTAATGTCTTCTTCCTGACTCATCTTTTTCTTTGTTTTTTTTTGCAGAGAAGTGAGATAGTGACTGCAGCTTATGAGCCCACAGACGAAGAATGTGAGTGGAAGACTGATGAAGAGGAAGAGCTGACAGTAAGTAAGCAGGTACAGGTGACTTATACAACCGCATGCTTCCTGTCTACCTTCAATCCGTTCACATCTGTCCATCAAATATCAATGAAGACGAAAGGATTGTCAATGCTTTGTCCTGTCGTGTTTTCCCCCTCTGGTTCAGGATGAGATGAAGGAGAAGGCCAAGTTGGAGGAAGAGAAGAAGGACGAAGAGAAGGAAAACCCCAAAGGCATCCCAGAGTTCTGGTTAACAGTTTTCAAAAACGTGGACCTGCTCAGCGACATGCTGCAGGTACAGATTAGAAAATGGGTCACAAACCATGCAAATATGAATGGTTTGCTGCCATCTGCTGGCCGAGGCCTGATGGTCCACTAAACGGCATCATTTCCTCTTTCAGGAGCACGATGAGCCCGTTCTAAAACATTTACAAGATATTAAAGTAAAGTTCTCTGATCCGGGACAGCCAATGGTGAGTCGGCATTATTTAGACGGTTAAAACCAGGAAGTGAAATTGCTACGTTTTTTTTTTTGTTTGTTTGTTTTAATCTGGTCTCTCTCTCCTCAGAGCTTCACATTAGAGTTCCACTTCGAACCCAACGAGTTCTTCACAAACACAGTGTTATCGAAAACCTACAAGATGAGGTCGGAACCGGACGAGAGTGACCCCTTCTCCTTCGACGGGCCGGAGATCATGAGCTGCGTCGGGTGAGCGGTCGCTCTCACTTTTCATTCTCGTCTCAAAGAATCCTCGTTTGTTACCGTTTTTTTTTTTCTTCTTCCAAAAGATGCACGATCGACTGGACGAAGGGAAAAAACGTCACGTTGAAAACAATCAAGAAGAAGCAGAAGCACAAGGGCCGCGGCACGGTGAGGACCGTCACCAAGACCGTCCCCAATGACTCCTTCTTCAACTTCTTCACCCCGCCTGAAGGTAAGACATGGCTTTTAAATTCGCTCAAGGTTTTTTGTTTCCGGTGGCTTCAAGCATCATCTTTTTTTTTTTTTTTGTTTTGTTTTGTTTTGTTTGCAGTTCCAGAAAACGGAGAGCTGGTAAGTGTTGCAGCGCGTCGTCTGTTCTGTGACGCTGTTGTTCGGAGTGTGAGACGTTGATCGCGTGTCTTCAGGACGAAGACTCCGAGGCCATCCTGGCGGCAGACTTTGAGATCGGCCACTTCATCCGGGAGCGTATCGTTCCGCGCGCCGTGCTGTACTTCACCGGCGAGGCCATCGAGGACGACGACGACGACGTGAGTGTTTCCCCCCAACATTAAAACCTCACTTGAGTTTCTTTTTGTACTACCTCAGATGTTTCTATTGTTTGGTTGCTTTCTTTTCTTAAAATGAAATGACAGAAAATATTGGTAAATTCTTTTTTATTTCATTCATTGCTTCTGTGAGTTGGACGACAGGCTCGGGGCCAGGCTCTGAGAATTTTAAATGGCGAGGATAAAATCATCATATTGGCTGGAAAAAAGATCCGATTTTACCAGGAAAAACTGTTAATCATGTGGTTCTTCAAAGTTTTATTATTGATGATGGTTTAATGCTAGTGTTATAGAATTATATGTAAAATTTCAACAAAAGTACAACTTCACAAAATGCTCAACATTCCTCATTTTATTTTTTTAGTTTTTATTTACTGCTGCTCATAAAATTACAATTTTATTCTGGTTGCACTGAAACTTTATTCTTTTATTTTTACTTTATTGTTGCATGACTTTACTCTTGTAATTAAAAAATAAAGACACAGTCTGTCCTAATACTTTCAGAGTTGACCTGAAATCAAAAACACAAGATGGCTGCCATGGCTGCACTCAAATCACTCTGAACTATAGAAAACCTCACAAGTGCATTGGTGGGGGGAAATTTTTTTTAAATTTTAAATTTATCCCCCAGCCTTTACTCTTTAGCACAGTAACAAGATTATTTTTGCTTCATTGTGGCTTCAAGGCTCTGAATCTAAAGCATTTCTTTTTCTTTCCTCTCCTGTTCCAGTACGATGAAGAGGGCGAAGAAGCAGATGATGAGGTAAACATGGCTATAAAGAGCTGAAATGAGGCGAGCGTTGAAGCAGAGTTGCTCACGTAAAGCTGCTTCTCTCCAATCAGGAAGGCGAGGAGGAGGCCGACGAGGAGAACGACCCCGACTACGACCCCAAGGTGAGCTGGCAAGAACACGCCGTGACGACTTCCTCTAAAGATCTTTGGTGTCCTGAGGAAAGACCTTGCTCAGCAGTTCCCTGCTGTCGGCTCAGGGCGCTCCAGGCAGAAAGCTAGCTGTAGCTAGCGCTACATCCGATCTCTCTCTCTGCAGTGCACTTTTCACGTTCCTGGGGGTCCTGAGCCGCAGCAGGAGAACAGCTGTCCTCTGAAAAACTTTTCAGATCTCAGCATACAGAATACACTCTGTCAAATTCAGCTGATTCAGACACTTTATCTGTGGTTTCCCCATGAAAAGATAGGAATATAAACGCTTTTTTTTTCTTTCCTCCTCTGCATTTCATCTTTTAACAGTCGCTTAAAACTGAATGCTGCATGCCGAAACTAAAATAATAAAAATAACGCAACTAGTTTCCTTTTAGACAGGAAGTGGTTAGTCCTGCAAGTGTTTTAGTTTATTTATTTTATTTTTTTTAACATAATGTTGAACAGTTACAATGTTACAGTATTTTCATATTGAAAATCCTTATAGTTTATTTTTAATTACCATATTGTTCTGTTTAGGAAGTGCTGTCTTGTTTCCGTAATTATTCTGATTTTATGTCATTTTACGATTTTATATAATACTGATCATAGCTCCCAGCTAATGAAACCCAAAAATTCAGTTTGTTAGAAAATTTGAATCACAGAAAAGCAACTAATAAGAGAAGCCTCATTAAAAGTGTGACCAATCCACATGTTACTGAATCAATGTGCCACAGATTAGTTTTGTTCCACAGCTTTAAGATAAACTTGAGATGTTCTGAAAGTCCAGCCTGCTTTGAAAGCAACTGCCAGTTCATCTTTGCTGTTCAGTCTGGCGCCCCCTACAGTCCTTAGAATTATTGACTGGGACTTTGTGTTTTTTGAGCAGACCTTGAAACAACAGTTCTCCTTGAGATCCAGAACCTGGGGACAAATTAAAACGTTCATCCTCACATTTTTCCTTCCACTCACCTTCCCATCAAAATTTAGCAGTGATGTGAGCTGCTTATTTTTCTAAGAAACTGAATGCTGGGTTTTATACCGTTGTAATCGTTGAAACAAACCAATGGCTGGTGTAGCTCCATACAGGTAGCAGGTGGTTTGTAGAGCTGCTTCACGGGTCTGATCCGTTTTCTGTAGCTCTTATTTCTGCTTCCTCTTGAGCTCCAAGGTCTTTTGACATTCTGTATTCTGCTGGTTGTGCTTTAGGTTTGTTTCCTGTTCATTAATGTTTCTTCATATTCAGTCACTTGCATCTTTTGTCAGCTACTCTTTAAATTTTTCCTCACTAGGTTTAAATGGTGACTATAGACAAATAACCCTGTCCTGGTAGGTACAGCTTGCGATTTGTCAGCTTACTACCATCAACCCCTCCCTGCCTCACCATCCTGCCACTTTGACTCATTTAGTCTTTTTTTTTTTTAAGTTTGGCTTTCCTTCCTTTGGTTTCCATCCGCCGTCTCTCTGCACTCCCGCTCCTCCGCCGCCGTCCTGCACTTATACTAATTCACCAGTTTGTTGTTGGATTTAAGTTTTTTTTAGTTAAACCCATGAGATTTGCACCTGTACCATTTCTGTGTATTGACTCTTGTCCAGCCCTCTCCTGTTTGCTTATTTTTGTTCCTGCTGTGGTGAAATTCTGGTTTCCACAAACACCCAGAAAGGCTGTAGGTGACCACCAACTCCATTTTGTTGGTACCCATGAAAGATGTGCAGCAAAAACAAACCTGAAAATGAATGTTTTATTGCAGTAGTGTCATCTCACTGAAAAAATTGAGGAAACTCTGGCTTTGTGATTTGTCATAGGGATGTGCCGATCAGGTTTTTTTCTGCCAATACCGATCACCCCTGAGGGATGATCGGCGATACCGATCACATAATTGTTTACTTATTTTATCATAAACACTACTGTTACATTATGTGAAAAAAGGAACCATGAATTCACCTTAATTTAGACAAAAACTTGTTTTT